>CAIGQV010019178.1:7772143-7789321 GCA_903798115.1 Danio jaintianensis | reverse complement strand
TTATTATTATTATTATTATTATTATTATTATTATTATTATTATTATTATAAGCCATATGTTAATTTTGCCTAAAACCTGAATTGAACTGGATGTCTGTGTACACAAAATTTTTGTTAGATTGACATTTCCCCAGTAAGCCTGGGCAGATGGACCAGCGGCTGTTGTTTTCATCCTCGTTTGCAAAACTTTGTATAATTTTCCAACTTTCTGGTGCTCTCAAGAACTCTCTTTTTTTCCCCTCTCTGAACCAGAGACTGTCTCATAATCCAGCACACAAACGTTTTGCTCTACTCTCATAGGGATGAATTGAAAACGCTGCTCACTGTGGTCGTCTTGGAAAATGTCTTGACCTTAAAGTAAATAATGTATTAAAATTCAAAGTCTAACGCTGTTGATAAATACAACATTATCTTCACTCGCTAACCTCTCTTACCGACCCAGAAGTGGAACATATTTCTTAGCAGGGGCTTTAGTGCTGATCCACAGTGGTCGTCTTTCTCCAAAATACATTTAACCTCACGTTCATGACCCTCTGCCTAGAGCACAGCAACAATGTGGAGGCACTGGAAGAGCATTTCAGGTTATTTTCAGTTTTATATAACTGCATCTGTGGCGTTCTGTCTTTGATGATCATTTCTGCTCATCTCTTAGGGACCGAGAAACAGTAATGCTATATTCTTTTATTGTAGTGTACAATAATACACTTGCAGTAAAGTCAGTAGTTTGCAAGTGTGTCAGAAACATTACATTACAGACAAAATTCTTTTAATGCATTTTTATGAAACTTTTAGTTAAAATGTTTGCTTCTTGGCTTGTGAAGATGCTGGGTTGGACAGGCATTGCAAAAATTCTGGTGGATAAATGTTGAAATATTAAAAAATGTTGATCTTGATCTTTTTTTTTAAATGCATTTTTGTGAATCTTTTTGTTTAAATGTTTTCTTCTTGGCTTGTGAAGATGCTAGGTTGGCCAGGCATCGCAACAATTGTGGTGGATAAATTTGGAAATATTCAAAATACTTTAATGAATGTAGATTCAAATAATTTCTTGAGAAAGTGATTGAACAAATCTTACAGGATTACAGTTTTGTAAGTAGATTTTTAAATAAAAATGTTGTCATTAAAAAAGAAGAAATCCTTATATAATAAAAATCATTTTTAATAAAAATTAATTAATTGTTTAACTTTTAGAAATAATTTTAAAAGATTTAAAAAATAAAAACGTCATTTAATGTTGTGCATAAAATAACAAAAGAGGTTCCAGACGTTTATATTCATGTTTAGACACAATAAAAATGTTTTCTCTTCAGAAAAGTCAATATGTTGTATAAAATAGCATTTTTTTTTCCAAAAGACATGTTTTTAATCATTTTTAGAAACAATAAAATGTCAATCTCTTCAGAAAAGTCAATAATTGGTAGAATTACATTTGTTATTCTGAACCATTGTCATTTTTTTGGTGGGAAAAATGCTCTAAATGATACAATTGTGATTTGAAAATTGGTAGAACTGTTATCAGAATTTTACAGAATACAGCAAATATAAAAATTTGACCAATACCTAAATTTAGACTTAATCGTTTTTCTCAGTCACTTTGGTCCATTTCTGAGATCAGAATTGAAATTCTCAAAATTACCTGTTCAATCTTTACCACCCGCTTCGAATGTTATCAGTCGATTGAATGGGCGTTATCAGTGGTTTATCAGCTGATAGATATGGGCCAGTAGGGGCCTACTGTGCCTACTGGTAGGCTCAGAAGGCTGTTATCAACCATCCACATAATTGATCAGCTATACTAATAGAGAAGAGTTCAGATCCAGATCTGTTTTTACATTACTGTGAGGGTTGGGTTTAGGGTTGGGGTAGGGGTAGACGTTAATAAAATACAATTAATGGGAAATAATATAATTTAATAAATAATCAGCATAGGCTCATTCTGCATTTTGTCTTTAAAATGAACGCTGCGTGGCGGTATACACGCTTACCTCCATATGAATGGATTTTGAGCTGTTATCAGTTTCTCCAGTGGCTCACTGTGTACGTCGGCAGACTTATGACGTGGTGCGGAGTTGACAGCGATGATGGGGTTTGAGTCTGGCGAAGAAAGGTTTCAGAAAGCAGGTAAGACAAAAGCCGGACAAGTAAATTATTTGTTTTTTATTGCTTTTTAAAAAACTGACGGTTGGGTTTAGGTAAGGAGGAGGGCGGGTTAATCGGTGCTTTTGAAAAATTAATGACGGATGGGTTTAGGGAAGGAGGAGGGCGGGTTAAACGGTGATTTTGAAAAAATAATGATGGTTGGGATTCACGCGAGAAGAGCAGATATTTGATATCTCATATAGCTGATTAACCATGTGGATGGTTGATAACTGCCTTCTGAGCCTACCAGTAGGTGCAGAAGGCCCCTACTGGCCCATATCTATCAGCTGATAAACCACTGATAACGCCCATTCAATCGACTGATAACATTCGAATTCGCTGATCATTGTGTAATTTATGCACATCAAAAAAGCAGTTTCTCATTCCTTTGAACAAGTTGCAAATGCTTGCGTACATCCATGGAAATGATTATGTGCAATTCTCTGCTGTTTCCAACATTATCAATTGCTTATGTCATGTTGATCAAAATGTATAATTTTTTTAGTCTCACCCCCACAACATTTAATCAATTAAGTCACAAGTCTTTACATGCAAAAATGGCTGAACAAGTTGTCATAATATTTTGTCATGATGCATTTTTCTATAGATTTCCATTAGACTTTTCATCTAAATCTGTCCACAATTGGTAAATTTCTCCCAGGTGAATATAGATTTTTTCTAATGAAGGTGCATCCGAAAGGTGATTCTCCTACGGTCACATTTCTACTTTCGTTTTGTTTTTTCTTTGTGCTATGCAGTGCTGTCTTTTCCTTTCTGTATTACAATGACATGATCTGTCAACAAATGATTCCTTAGTATTCCATAGTTTACATCAGAACACCCCCCCCAGAGTACACTGTAAAGGCTGATTTATACTTCTGCGTTAAGCGCACATGTATGGTCCGGCGCAGCCTTCACGTAGTTGCATAGTCCTCGCAGAGGCCGACGCTGACGAGCACCTCTCAAAAAATGTAACTACACGTTGCAACAATGCGTAGCGCAAGCTCTGTGATTGGTCGGCTTGGTGACGGTGATGAGCGTGGGCGATGCTGAGAGCCGCACGCCTGATAGAGCGAGTGTTTACAAGTGCCGAGTCCCATGAAGGAGCTCCAGATGGAAACTTTTGTTTTGGGTTTATCTTATGATTAAAGTTGTTGCACGTCCGCCAGTTCCCCCGTCTAAATGAGCGAGTTTTAGCTACTTGTAGCATTCAGAAAAAACAAAACACCCGCGAGGAAACATGACACAGAGGAACATAAAAGCCTACTGCCAGCTAGCATTTTGGAAGTGTTATTGCAGAGCAACACAAACAGCACGCAGAAGTATAAATGCACGACTACGTGCAAGGCAGGCACCATGGATCACGGCGATCACTCGACGCAGAAGTACAAATCAGCCTTCATATTGACAACATTACTATGTAAATTGACTTGTCATTCTGACGGCACTAACACGTTCATTGACACAGAAATTTAGTTTTGAGAGAAGGATTTTAAGCAAGAGACTGGATTTTGCAGGTAATCCATGGTGTTTTGCTATTTGCACGCGCTGTTTTGAGAAATGCACTTACTGTTTTGCAAATTTCAATTCTGATCTGAGAAATGTACCAAAGCGACTGAGGAAAAACTGTAATATATAGTTGAATAAATTGCTTATTTAATGATTCTATTTTTTTTTACATTATACATGTTTTTCCTGTCACCCGATTACATTTTTTATTAATACATTAGCTGAATAAAATGTTCTCGGTTTCTTGAATGGCAGTCATGGTTTCCGCAAAAACAACTGTTTTAAACTGTTAAAGCAAATTATGCAACTTTATTTAATTGCAACTGATTAAATTTAGATGTTAAGGTGCGATTTTTATCCCAATGCTGTCAGCAAACACCTTTTTATCTCCCCATAAACATGAAACTTTATTGCAAAGATCTAAAAAGACTCTGAAGGTGCATGAATGAGTATGATATTTCGGTCCTGCAGACATCAGTGTCTTATTACATTTCACTTTAATCCTGCAATCTTTAAAAGATGTTCATGAAGGGAATCATTTTTATTCTGCAGTAATTCCTAGCTCCAAACCACAAAGCATTCATGTCCATCTAAAATTGTTAGAGAAGCCACAAAACGTGCCGCAAGTGTCTTTAAGGAGATCCAAACAAATAAATGTAATTAAAATCCTATGCAGTAATATAAGAGAAGATGGTTATACCTGCTGTTTTACTCCATCACTGTCTAAATGAAAGCACAGCTGTACAACTCTGAACAGCAGGACTCATTACTGACTGTCTCTCTCTATTGATTCAGACTAAACAGATCACGCTTTTGGGCCACTTTGTTCCATGTGCTGATGTCTACACCGAACAAACATTCCTCAGGTATATGAGACCCTTGCAGAGCAGAAAAAAGTTTACATCTCACAATTATGAATTAGCGTCTTTCCATTCTGAGTTAACATTTTTTAATTTTTAATTTTTTTTTTTACTTCAATTTAGTTAAACTCACAGTTGTGAAGAAAAAACAGGCAAAATTGTGAGAAAAAAATGCAATTACAAAAAAATGGCAGCTGTGGTTGCCAGATCTTTACTGTACAAAAAAAAAAATATATATATTAATCATTCATTCATTCATTTTCTTTTCGGCTTAGTCCCTTTATTAATCTGGGGTCGCCACAGCGGAATCAACCGCCAACTTATCCAGCATATGTTTTACGCAGCGGATGCCCTTCCAGCTGCAACCCATCACTGGGAAACATCCATACACACCCATTTACACACATACACTATGGACAATTTAGCCTACCCAATTCACCTATATCACATGTCTTTGGACTGTGGGGGAAACCGGAGCACCCGGAGGAAACCCACGCGAACACGGGGAGAACATGCTAACTCCACACAGAAACGCCAACTGACCCAGCCGAGGCTCGAACCAGCGACCTTCTTGCTGTGAGGTGAACGTGCTACCCACTGCGCCACCGTGCAGCCAAAATAATTAATATGAAAACTAAAATAATTTTCAAAATTGTATGGTAAACTACCATATTTTATTGATTTATACATTGTAAAAAAAGTATTAAATTAAATGAGTAATTATTGTTAATTAACCGTTTCTGTATTTTGTGATTCACCAGTGTTTTCCATTTATTTACGGTTGTGAATTGCATTATGGGACCTTGATCTCTGCTCTGTTGACTTTGGTGTTGAAAATTCATCTCTACAGTTTAACAAAGTGACTTTAATTGACATTTTAGTAGTTTGAAATGATATAACGTATAAGAAATGATATATAGAGAAATAAGTCAGTGTAAAATAACAGGGTTTTTGTACCATAATATACAACACCAATATTTTACACTATTAAAAATGTTAATAAAAGTCACTTTTTTTAACTTTTCAAAGAAAGAAAGATCAAGATCATAATGCAATTCAAAAGCATAAATAAATGGGGAACAAAAATAAATAAAACATGAATTACAAAATACAGAATACTGCTAATTTACAGATATTTTTTATACACCAGTGTTTTGAAGTACAAACATCTACACATCATACCTTTGAACCAATGTTCACATCAAATAACTATTTCCAGGAGCAGAGAAACATACTAATATATAGAAGGAGCTCAGTGTCATACACACAACTTCCAAGCACCATCATGGTAACACACAGATACAATTAAAATAATGCAATAAACATTATTAATGAACATTAGATGTAAAATAAAACTCTAATGTACATCAATGATGGAAAAAAAAAACTAAAAAGAACCACAGTAATGTCAACAAAAAGGTCAGTGTCATGCAGGAAAATCTAGGAAAGTCAATTTACAGTTATTAACCTTATATATTAAGGAAACATAATGTTAACCAGGTTATGGATTTTAACTGTAGCATTTTTAAAGTTTATTTATTTATTTTTTACTGTTGAATTACCATTAATTTTATACGGTCAACTCTGTTACATTAATATTTGGTGGAATTACATTTTTTACTTTGACTCATTGTCATTTTCTTATGGGAAAATATTCCAAATTTAAATTTTATTTGGTCAAGCCCTTGGTTATAAAAAAAAAGCATGACAATCTTTAAATCACTGATAGAAAAAGAACGTGACTTGCTCAAAGTGATGTCACTTCCTCTGACAGAAAACTCTGGAAGGCATCAAGGCATGTGATAAGTCTTCTTTCATTAATTTGTGCAAAATATTTGGAATACACCAATAGTAGTTTTAGTAGTAATGATTTGTCAACTAGTTATTGTGACATTTCACTTAAAAAAAAAAATAATAATATGATGATGATGAAGATAAATAATATTCTGTCATGTGGTGTCTGGTTTAAAAGTTAGCATCTTGAGCTAAAGCACAAAATGATGGAAAATGTCAATTCTATTATTTTCAACTCTGTTATTGGTTAAAAAAGTTTACAAAAAGTTAAACAAAAATTGGCAGCAAAATCAAATGTTCCCTATAATATAAAAGCAAGTGTATTATTTTACACTAATAATGCATTAAGTTTACTTTAAATTAAACGTTTGTCGTATGCCATTCTAGTTTAAGAAAAATAAATGAAAATAGTTCTGGAATGAGTTATACTAGAATTCTGAGATTTCTGACAATTCTTGTAAAATAAATAAATTAATTAAAGTCAGAATGGTTATACAAGTTTAGTCCTGTAAGATGTAAACCTGAAATGTACAGCTTAAATGTTAATTAATATTTATTTACCTACTTACTACACTCAAAAAATAATTGTTGCCGCTTGTTCAAACTACTTATTTAAAATTCACCAGAGGGCGCTGTCGACTGACTGATTAACTGACTGACCTATCGACTGATCCACCCTCCTCCTTCCCTAAACCCAACCAACAGTGTTTTCAAAAGCAATCCAGAAAAAGAAAACCCCTTTCTTTACCACGTTTTCAAATTTGACCACATTCTCACCCTGTTATTCACTTGTTTATTTTTTACCTTTTGTTTTTGTCTTACCTGCTTTCTGGAACCATTCTTCGTCAGACTCAAACCCCGTTGTCATGGTCAACTCTGGACAAACTGGTAACAGCGGTCAGCTGCTAGCGTGAAAAGGAACGGCGTCATACCGTCCCGTAGCGTTCGTTTTAAAGACGAAATGCATACATGCATACATAATTCGCGAACTCCAGAAATGTATTGTGCTACGTTTTCAGAATGAGCCTATGTTGGAAACAACACAATTCTTGAGATTTTTGTGGGACGACTTAATTAAGTTTAATCCACTTAAATTTGTGTTAAGACAACATAAATGAATTGTGTGGAACCCAACATTTTTTTTTTTACAGTGTACCATTCATCCCATTGTGGAACCAGCGCCAATAGAGTTCCACTAAAGAAGAGGAATCCTGGAGAATAAATCAAGATACAGATATAGTCTTCTTTATCCTGTAGTCACATTCTTTACAACCTGTACTCACACCTCTTACAGCTGGAGTGGTTCCTATTAGCAGGGAACTGTTAGCTATAGCTTGTGACCTTTTCGCATTCATCATGGTGTGAAAATGAAGCATATGTGAGCTTTGTTCTCTCTTTTGATAGAATCTAGTTACAGAAATATGACAGATTTCCTTTTTTATTCTCTTTTTCTTGCTTAATTGTCCTGTGGCCTCTCTTTTTTCAATAGTACTTTAATATTTTGTATAATGCAGTTCTTGTTGACATCTTATTTTGTACTTAATTTTAATCATCTGCTATTTTCTTCATAAAATAAGATACTACCTATTTATTTGAGCAGTAAACCATTATTTCTTTCCTATAGTGTTGATTTCTTGAAATTAATTATTTTTATTTACTTTTAAAAAAACATTGAGATAGGATACTGGAGGACAGACAGGAAAGTATTGGGAGCAGAGATAGGGGAAGGATTGACATAGGGCCTCGAGCCGGGAATCGAAGTCGGGTCGCCGTGAGCAGTATGGGCGCTTTATGTCTGCACACTTAACCACTAGGCTATTTTATTTTTATTATATATTATGATTTATTATTACTTTTTGTATAAAAACTTTAGGGCGTCACGGTGGCGCAGTGGGTAGCACGTTCGCCTCACAGCAAGAAGGTCGCTAGTTCGAGCCTCGGCTGGGTCAGTTGGCGTTTCTGTGTGGAGTTTGCATGTTCTCCCCGTGTTCGCGTGGGTTTCCTCCGGGTGCTCCGGTTTCCCCCACAAGTCCAAAAACATGTGGTATAGGTGAATTGGGTAGGCTAAATTGTCCGTAGTGTATGTGTGTAAATGGGTGTGTATGGATGTTTCCCAGTGATGGGTTGCAGCTGGAAGGGCATCCGCTGCGTAAAACATATGCTGGATAAGTTGGCGGTTCATTCCGCTGTGGCGACCCCTGATTAATAAAGGGACTAAGCCGGAAAGAGAATGAATGTATGAATAAAAACTTTATTGCTTTATTAAATTTAGTCTTTTAGGCCATTTCAGTTTTTCTCTCTCCTTTATACAGTTGTACTGTAGCTTGTTTGCAATATCTGTACAATATCTGTTGACTTAAGTTTTACTAATTTATTTGAGTTATTTGTTGTTATTGTTTGTGTGAAAGTATGATGTTGTTTATCATTTGTCTGGTAGGAGCCTTAGATTCTGTAGTACTGTAGTAATAATATTTTCCATATCTGAGCACTGTTCCTTTCTTTAATATAATCTAGTTTTGTGCAGTGCTTGTTTCTTCCTTTAACCTCATTTTCCTCTTTCCTATTATTCCTTCATAATATTTTGCTTTGTAACTTATTTATTCATCATTTTACCATGTTATTGTTACTTTATTATGTTATTGCTAATTTCATGTTGAAATATGACACCGTTGGTTATTTGTTTTTGTAGGAGCTGTAAAGCCGTTTCAACGCTTTAATTATTGCATTATAATCTCCCTGCGTATTTCATCCCTTTCTTGCTTTTAGGTATTCATTAGTTATTTTATTTTACTTCACTCTGCCTACATGTTGTTTATTCTGTCCTACTTGCTGGTTTATTTTTCATTTCATGTGTGCTTGTTTGTTTGTTTGGTAGGAAGTTGCATTTCTGCCTGACTTCTTTGTGTTTAGAATAAAAGATTAATTCTGGGATAGGACGCTAATACAATTTTCTTTAGAGCCATTTATGCAACACTAAAGGAAAAAAAAAAAAAGATGAATAAATTATATTGCCAAATATCCAACCAAATATATATATATATATATATAGTTGAAGTCAAAATTATTAGCCCTCCTGTGAATTTCTATTTTTATTTTTCAAATATTTCCCAAATGATGTCTAACAGAGCAAGAAATTTTTCACAGTATTTCTAATATTTTTTCTTCTGGAGAAAGTCTTATTTGTTTTATTTCGCTTGAATAAAAACAGTTAACATTTTTTTTAAAACACGATTTTAAGGTCAATATTATTAGCCCTCTTAACGATTTTTCTTTCTTTGATTGTCTACAGAACAAATAACTGTTATACAATGATTTGCCTAATTACCCTAGCTTGCCTAATTAACCTATTTAAGCCTTTAAATATCACTTAAAGCTGAATAGTAGTATCTTAAAAATGTCTAGTAAAATATTATGTACTGTCATCATGGCAATAGATAAAAGAAATCAATTATTAGAAATAAGTTATTAAAATTATTATGTTTAGAAATCTTCTTTCCGTTAAAACAGAAACTTGGGAACAAATATACAGTGGGGCTAATAATTCAGGAGGGCTAGTAATTCTGACTTCAACTGTATATATAAACAAATAAACAGCATACAAAATTATATTTTCACCACAGAGTATTTCAGTAGAGAAAGAAGAGGGAGGCGACGTACGCTGCAGGTACAAACACGGCCTGTTTTAAACTAAAATTTGATCTATTTGATCTCTTATGTAGATTTAGTCAGGGTCAAAATGTTGGCGACGTGATACAGAAAAGTGTTATCACTGGTTATATTATGGTACTCTTACTTCTATCAACACGCTGCTGCTGGGAAACAAATACAAATCAGCGGTGGATAGGCACGCAAACCGCTGTTACAACTTTTGATCTGAGAAGTCAATTTACCTGCTTTTCCATGATGTTAAACGAGGGAAAAGTGGCTTCATCAACAAAAGATTTACGATCAATAGAAAGAAGAAAACCATCTCATCTGTTTCGGAGAACAATCAGCTACTTAGCCATCACGCTTCTTTTGGCGAGCGATATTCATCAAAATCCGGGACCTAATTCTAATAAAAACGACGCTCAACCCTTTGGAATTAAAAGACTACAAGGTAATATCAAGCTACGAGCGTATAACGAAATTAAGGATTTTCGACCGATCAAAACCGCAAACCATGAGAGATTACTATGGGATCCGCGCTCAAAGCCTAAAGGATTACTTATTGGACATTTAAACATTAGAAGCGTTGTCTCAAAAACGGAGCAAGTGGAACAGTTACTTACGAACTCCAATCTTGATCTGCTCTGCTTATCGGAAACGTGGTTGACTGAATTATCCCCAAGTACTGCATACTTCGTTCAGGGATATAAAGTCTTCAGAAAGGATCGACAACTTGGAAAAGGTGGTGGATTGCTTATGTACGTGAAGGACTGCATTAAATGTAATGAAATAGAATTTAATTCCGTAAAGGACATAGAATATATTGCTGTAACAGTTGTTTTATCTCAATGTATGTCATTTACTGTAATGGGTATATATAGACCTCCTTCATCAAACAATGGGTTTTATGATCATTTAAAAAATCTTATGAAAAAGCTTGATCCTAAAAGAGAATTAATTTTGGTTGGAGATTTTAATATTAATTGGATTGAAAAGTTACATAGGAAAAAGCTTCAGGATATAGTAAATAATTTTGACTTAGTGCAGTTAATTCAGGGGCCTACTAGAATTACTTCCTTATCTGAAACCCAAATTGACTTGATTTTTAGCAATAAACCAGAAAGAGTAACAAAGTCAATAAACTTATTAACAGGGATATCAGATCATAATCTTATATTAGTGGTAAGAAAACTAACAAAACATAGGTTTTTATATCAACAAGATAAAAGAAATGTGTTAAATGTTATCCCGAAAAAGCTTAAAAATGAATTTGAAGAGGAAATTAAAAAACAAGATTGGAGTGAGATATTGTCTACAAATAATTTAGAAGCTGCTTCTGAGTGTTTAATAGCAGTAATTAATAAAACTAAAAATAAATTTAGTAGAAATATCACCTTTTCAAAAAAAAAGCAAAATCTACCTTGGTTAAATGAACAATTATGGAAATTAATGAGACCGAGAGATCATGCCCTAAAGAAATCAATTAAATCAGGGTTAGCCCATGATAAAAGAACATTTCAGCAATTGCGTAATAAAGTTTTAAAGAAACTAAGACAAGCGAAAGCAAATTTTTTTATTGATCTTATAAACAATGCAAAAGGGAATAGTAGGGAAGTATGGGAGAATATTAAGAAAGTGCAAAAAAAGAAAAATATTAATAATAAAGTTATTGAGTTACAATTTCAGGGAAGTTTAATTCAAGAGAAGTATCAAATTGGTAGGGTATTTAATAATTTCTTTATAGATTCAGTTCAAGATTTAGCACAAGGATTCAGTGTGAGAAGTAGAGACATTATATTACCTAATTATGATTTTACTGTTTTTAATATTTCTGAAGTATCTGAATCTTGTGTATTAAAAATTCTGAATCAACTCAGGAGCTCTAGGGCTAAAGATGCTTTTGAATGTGACTCAGTATTTTTTTAAAAGTATGCGAATGTTCTTAGTACACCTCTAACTCACCTTGTTAATTTATCAATAAGACAATCTTATGTTCCAAGTGCCTGGAAGTCAGCAGTAATAACACCTATATTTAAGACTGGTGATCCTACTAATTTTGTTAATTATAGGCCTATCAGTATTTTACCAATTGCTTCTAAAGTAATCGAAAAGGTTGTTTGTAATCAGCTGGTGGAGCATTTAAATTTAGATAAATTTTCATTACATCCTATGCAGTTTGGATTTAGAGCACATCATTCTACAGATACAAACTGTTATTTCATTGAACAAATTAAATCCAGTCTAGATAGGGGTGGAGTTGTTGGAGCTGTCTTTCTTGATTTTAAAAAGGCCTTTGATAATGTTAACCACAGTGTACTTTCATCTAAATGATCGAGGTTTAATTTTTCTGTTAATGCACTATCATGGATGGAGTCATATTTAAAATTGAGAAAACAATGTACAAGAATTAATGGCGTATGCTCACCTTTCATTGACTGTAATTTTGGAGTACCACAGGGATCAATTCTCGGACCAATTCTGTTTAGTTTATACATCAATGATTTGCCTGCAGTGTGTCCAGAAGTTCAGGTTTAAATGTATGCAGACGACACAGTAGTATATACTCATGCAAAAACCAAAGAACAAGCTGTTAACAAACTTACTGTTGCACTCAAGAAAGTTTCAGATTGGTTATCTCGTTCATGTCTTACCCTCAACGTAAGTAAAACTGTGGGTATGTTTTTCTCAATAAAGAAAAATGAGGAGCATTACTCAGATATTTTAGTTAATGGAGAAGTAATAAATATAGTTGATCATTTTAAATATTTAGGTATAATTATTGATTCTAATTTAAATTTTAAAAAACATATAAAGAAGGTTTCTAAAAGTGCTAGAGCAAGCCTAAGGATTTATAGAAACATTAGGCACCAGTTACCTATGGCTGCTGCTAAACTTTTTATGAACACAATGATTTTTCCTCATTTCTCTTATTGTGCTACAAGCTGGTCCCATACGAACATTACAACATTAAAACCATTGTATATTATCTATAAACAAACTGTGAAAACCTTAGCAAAAAAGCCAAGGAGCTATCATTATTGTAACTGTATTGCACAATATAAATTACTAACATTCGACAGTTCCTTATTTTATGCTGATGTGTGTTTAATGTATAAAATAGTTAATGATCTCGCACCACCACCTCTTAAACAATGTGTGATTGTCTGTAAAGACAATATAAGACAGACTAGGTCATCGGTTAGAGGTGATTGTTCAGTTAAACTTAAGAGAACTGCTTTTGGACAATCAGTTTTCTCAGTCAGAGCAGCAGAAAGATGGAATAAAATACCAGTGCATATCAGAGAGAGTACCACTTTTAATCATTTTAAAACTGCTCTTAAAATTTGGCTTAAACAAAATTAAATATGTAATCATTGATTTGATCCTATTTTATTGATAATGATGTATTGTATGTATTGTACTGTAAGTGTATATTGTGTTTACTGTTAAATTTGTTATAAATTCCTGCCCGGGGACTACAGATGTAAATTAGCTTTATAGCTAACTCTGGTACAACATGTTATGCTGTACATTGTCCCTGTATAAATAAATAAATAACTGAACTGAACTGAAGAAAGTTATAAATGTCAGAAAGGAGCAATGGAGATGTTTTTTTTTTCTGAGCGGTGTTGAAAATGAAATACAGAAAGAACCCGAGCGAGCATGATTAGGGCTGTACAACATCTCTACAACAAAAACAAATCAATACTTTGGGCAGATGAATCAAATCCGGCCCCATCAATCGAAATCCCTGGGGATTCTTGAACGATCCCTAACTCTGTTCTCCCATTATTTTCCAATACTTCTGATATCCCTCAGAAATACAACACGATCTGCCATACAGCTTCAATATATAACATGACAGTGCTCCGTACAAGTGTTTTAGGAGATGGGGGACATCGAATTGTGGATTACTCCTATCCGACATCACTACAGTACACATAACCGTGGCACAGTGACACAGCATAAAATCCCCTCTCACACTCAAGTCATTGTGCATCCGGCAGCTCGCTCTCATAACCATATAGAGCACATTTTCAAGCCCTCCAGCTTTCAGGTCACTGTAAAATGAAAAATGTCTTTAAAACTCGACAAGGGAGATTTATTTTTCAGCTAATTCGCAGAAGCCCTCACTGAAGGCAGCTCAAAGGTTCACCTTAGTCATTAGATTTTTCACAGACGTCTGTGTGTTTTGTTTTTTCCCCCACTCATAAGATTGCCGTAGGTCTTTATTATGCATTAAATTGCATTTCTAGTTTGTGTCATGAGGCAGCCTTAAAAAAAAAAGGAAACCAGAATACTGGAATACCTGCTGACTCTTGCTGACACAAGTTTGCATTAGTCATATAGGAGTCTGTAAAATTGGACTGAAACTGTACTGAATTGACATTTGGTGAAGGTGGAGGTCATTTTAGTGTAGTGTTAAATAAACCAGTTTGAGTTGATTCGAGCTTTCAGACATGGCATCCAGACAGAAGCAGACCTCACTGTGATCGTGAAGTGATTGACATGGTCACAATTATTTAAACAATGCTCGATTATAGCTGAAGGGCTAAGAAAATAGCCCTCAGGCCATTACACCTAGAGCAGTCATGATAATGAAATTTGCCTGATGATAATATGAAATAATTGCTCTTATTATGTATTTGTCTGTCTTTAGGCTTTGAAGGTTAATGGTCTTTGTCATACTTGGGTTTGTCATATATTTTTTCCACTAAATGATTGTTAAAATTGTGATTTGTATGCTAATTATATATATTGTTACCATTAAAAATAAATTGCATAATTAATTATAGTAATAATAGTTTTTCTGCACTTTGTTTTATTTAAAATGAAATAATAATAAAAAAATATTATAACTATAATATTGTAAAATAGAAAGCAAGTATTCAAGGTGACATTGGATGCCCATTTTACACAGGCTGACATGATTCTTTAGGCTCTGTAACTTAATTTGGTTAAATTTCCTCAACTGTAGAGTAAATAAACAGACATTTACCCCGTCAAAAACATTCAGCTTCATATCTCTTTAAATGCTAATGAAGGAGTATTGGAAGTAGTTTCCACATCACGAGGATAAAGTCATCAGGTCACAATGTCAGATCACCCCAGTCATCTCCTACGAGTATAATATTCATTCATTCATTTATTTTCCATCGGCTAAGTTCCTTATTTATCAGGGTTCGCCACAGCAGAATGAACCACCAACTATTCCGGCATATGTTTTACGCAGCAGATACCCTTCCAGCCGCAACCCAGTACTGGAAAACACCTATACACTCTCACATTCACACACACTCATACACTACAGCCAATTTAGTTAATCCAATTCACTTATAGCGCATGTCTTTGGCCTGTGGGGAAACCGGAGCACCCGAAGGAAACCCACGCGAACATGGGGAGAACATGCAAACCCACACAGAAACGCCACCTGGCCCAGCCGGGCCTTAAACTAGCGACCTTCTTGCTGTGAGGTGTCAATGCTAACCACTGAACCACCGTGCCGCCCCTTTCTTGACATTGCAGCTCACCATTATCAATGCAAAATATATTCAAACAAACATCTCTATATACGAAAAATGACACTGGTGTATTCCAAACAAAAGTTCATCTGGTCAGTGTGTGAACACCACAGCACCAAACTGACAAGCACAACTCTGCACATGAAGGCTGGTGATCTGATTCCAACCACGAGTGAACTGAAGTTGACATTTGATAACAATAATCAAACAAAACAAACACAAATTATATATTACATTTACTTGCAGCTTTCAGAAAAAAAATTGTAAGCACAGCTATATATTTTAAATGCAATTTTCATGTGAATCTAGCTTTGCATTGCCCGAGGTTGTAAAGCAGTGTGGCGAAAAATGTTTTACTTTCTGGTGTATTCCCTTCTTATATAAAACCTAATTCTGTGTAAGGGCACCTGTGAACCATTACATATGACCACAGATCAGACTGCATGCCAGGATAGCTTCATTGTGCAGAGAAACAAAAGGCACCGTCTTTAGCCACTTTGCTGTCTGTTTACAAAAAGTTTACAACAAGCTGAGTGAATTATTTTCCATTTGTCTGAGCTGCCAGACACAAAAGAAACCTAACTAAACACAACATAATCTACACAATTTAACATTTTATTTTATGTCACCTTTAAGTATTGAAGAAAACAAAGAAGGAAGGAAGGAAGAAAGAAAGGAAGGAAGTGCCCACCAAGCAAGTTTGTGTTTAAGAGATAACCGACGACTAAGCATGCAAGTCTTGGCTAAAACAAGGCTAAATTTGGGCTGTCAGTGAAAATCTAATAGAGGTTTAAAAAATAGCCCCAAATTAGACTAGTTTTAAACGTGTAGTCATTCATTCCTGTTCATTTGATGACTAGTCTATTTGTGCTATTCTTAGCTGTCTATAAGATTTGAGAATATTACACTTTGTATAAACGCTCACACACAAAATACTTTCTGGGTGCATATTTGAAAGCGATTTTGACCAAGGTTTCATTAGCCATGTTTCCATCCAAAGATGCAAATTTAATTTATGCGCAAAACTGGAATATCGCATAAAACATTTGCAAATAAAGCATAATTTCCATCCAAGAGAACAAAATCGTCACTTCCTGATAAACTGGCGCCAAATATCAAAAGAAAAATGTGAAATGTGCTCTTGCCACCTGCTCCACTGCGTCCGAATTTTTTTTCAGTTATGTATTTTTTCTTAAGACTCTTCAGTCTATTAAGTAAAATAGTCCACGTTTTGTCATAGTATCCTTTTAGAATCATCTCTGCTCGCACTTCTTGGAAGATTTGTGCGTTCCGCTGATGTTGTCCATCAAGGATGGTCGTCAACAGTGTTGGGGAAAGTTACAATATTGAGTTACTCCCCAAAAAAGTAACTAGTTGCTTTACTGAGATACTTTTTATGGAAAGTAATGCATTACGTTACTTTTGAGTTACTTTTGAGTTACTTTTTCATACCTGCCTAAGGCTTGATCTCTTTCAGAACTTGCAGGGTATTTTTCTTTTTTAAATAGAGGAGCTCTGCATTTAACAACACACTGTATAACCTACACCTTCATTTACCTTAAAAAAAAACTAAACAAAAATTAGAACAATGCTACCTTCTGAGAACTTCCTGATCCTACACATGCCGTTAATACAATTTAATGAAAGTTGAAAGCAGCGTGTTTGAAGTGAAGTGAAGTGAAGTGTAGTGTGGCCAAGTATGGTGT
>CAIGQV010019178.1:7752350-7767143 GCA_903798115.1 Danio jaintianensis | reverse complement strand
ATATATATATATAAAACAGTTCTGTCTAGTTCTTGAATCTGATTGGCTGATAGCAGTGCGATATTCTGCAAAAAAACAGCACTCGTCCAGCCTCTTAACCCTTCATCCTTGTGTATTACTCCGCCCACATACAGCAACAAGGAGAGGACACACTACAGTTTGACAAATATTACTGCTGTTGGACAACATAATTGTTTATGTTGTCATAATTGTTAAACTTTTTTTAGTCGAGAATGTAGTTGTTTAGATTGCAACTATGAAGCTTATTTATAAGGAATTTCTGAGAGAGCGCATCGGCAGCCAATAGCCTGTCATTAAGCTGAGCAAAGACGGTTGATGTTGTCTATCCATAAGATGGGGACAGAGACCGCATAATAAGCCCTTAGAAGAGAACCAGCGTAATTTCTAACTACAGCTGATCAAATCATTATTAAACTGGTAAATGATATTGTAAGTCGATCTCTCTCTTTTCTATGTTGTCATGCTGTATTTATACCATATAATTGTAGTGTATTGAGTGTGAGATGGGACTCAGATAACAGGAATGTATGTATTTTGTCTTGCCCACTCTTTGTATAACCCTGACTTACTTTTTTCAGGGATAATTATTGTGATCTCCCGATTGCAACAGAGAAATACTGGGAAATCTCTGTAGACTGATGGCATTTCATGCCGTTCAGCCTTATAATCTTAAAATGTGAGCAAAATCAGCTGTTTTGTCTTCACTTTAGACATTACGCTAGAGAATCATTCAGATACTAGCTCTAAAGTGACGTTGGTGAATTAGCAATGGTTTCTGTTGTTCTGACGTCAGCTGCAGATGTGAATGAATGGTGGAAGAAAGTAGTTCCTCATACAAAAGGATTTTGAGACTCTCCGTGTTTGATTTTCTTTTTTATACACACGATTGTGCCGCCGAACTGTTGTATTAACGCAAAATCACACTCGTAGCAGTGCGATGTGGCTGTATATCATCACTAGTGAGGCACCAATGCACGCCTCCCACAAGTGCCGATATACAGCCACATCGCACTGCTACTCGTGTGATATTGCTCATATATATATTTATTTATTTATTTATTTATTTATTTCGGTTATAGATTCAAACAGTGAAAGATGTCAAGTATTGATGAAATTGAATCTTAAAGCCTCCTAAATAGACCTGCATGTATTTGGAGGGTATTTTAAGCAAAATGTTAACCCTCCATTCTTGGCAACCATGATGAACCTCATCTGAAGTAATTTTGCCTTTCTCTTTGTGCCAGATGCACTTGACTTTTAATCAACAGCAATCCCGCTATCAAACAAGCTCTGCTCTATTCAAGGCTGCTTCATTCAAAAGAAACAGAACAGAGGACAGTTAAAAAAAAATAAAAGTGTAAAAGTTCAGCTTGCACACCATTAAAATATTATAAACAGTAATGCTGAGGACTTTCAAAACATGTTGGGTTTCCTTTGCACTGAACCACCCTATTAATGCTTTCAGTGCTGGGAGTGACTTTGTAGCTTAGTAAAACAAACTGTATCCTAAGCTACAAGCTTCTCAATCTCTTTTTTATCCTCATTTAAGGTATAATGTATCGATTTCTGCATATATGATTAGCAAAATTATAAAGTGCATAATTGCAGAAATTATTCATTTATTTTTTCCAGCAGGTTTTAACAAATGGCAAATTTACACTGGCACGTTAAGAGTGCATCGCAGCCAGTGTTTTCAGTTCGTTCATATGGAAGTTGGATGTAAACACTAATGCAGTGCAGTGTGGGATTGAAAGTGGCACAGAGAACATTGAGAGCAGCTGACAGCATCAGAAAGGTTGGGCATTTCTTGACTTTAAACAAATGTTGAGCGAAAAATGCAGGGCGGCAACCAATCGCTGTGACAAGTAGGCAAAGCAAGATGTTGATGTCTGTTTATGTATGTATGCTGAACTTGATTACTAAATCACTTACCATAAGAATGTATTCCTTCATACTCTCAGTTTACACAAATTTACTGAACGAGTTTCATTTTGCTAGCATTAGTATGCTTATTTTTAGCATTGCTAACTATGTTGTTAGCATGTCTTAGGCTAGCTGTTAGTACACTCTGTTAGTTAGAGGGCCTCTTTAATTACAAAAAACAAATATATATATATATATATATATTTTGTAAACTACTCAAGATGAACCATCTGAATGAACAGATTCACCGAAATGAATCTCATAAAAGGAGTTTATGAACATTAGATGCTATTGGTAGTCTGTTATCTTCTTTTTTTGTGTATATGCATTTGCAAATATTGCAGAACTGCTGAGATTGGTCAATTATTTTCATTAAGAAATTTAGCTGTTTAGTAGTATTTTGAGAGGTTTTAGGAGCAACACTTACAGAGACCAAAATACTCTGGGAAATTGGAGTACATTTTTCCATTGATATCCCACATCTGCGATCTGCTCTTGAAAAGCACCAGTCGCTACCAGCCTGCTGGCATGAATTTTGTGGTTCTTTCAGAGATTATGCTATAAGAGCCAAGATCTATTTCAAATGATCAGAAACGTAGAGTCTTCACTTCAGTCTGAGATCCTTTGCATCAGAGCAATTCACTTTAAAACAGCAATATCCACAGGAGAGGACAGTGAAATACTAGTAATATAAAACCATTCATGTGTGTGATAGCTCTATTAATGAATCGTTGTGAGAAGTTTCCCCAGACAGTAGAGTCTTGCGCCTGAATATCTGCTCTTATTTCTCACGACACATCAACTGTGACAGTCAAATGAGATTTGGTGTAAATCTTATGCTCGTGGCCGTGTGGAGTCTGACAGGCTTCAGAATGCACATAAGCGGAAGTATCATACATGAAATATATTATTATTGTTCTTATATCAAGTAGTTTTTTTACAGCATAGCTTGAAGTGTTTTTAAAATTGTAACTGAATGCCACAATAATTTATTTATTTATTTGCGTTATGTTGTAAAGTACATCTGTAAAATATATGCTTGTGATGTCATGTGTATGTGTGTGTGTGCATACAGTGCTCAAATTAAGTGTAACATGAGTAATGAATATTTTTATCCATTTCTCAGTGAGTATAGGTATTATATTTTGGTGCATTTAAACAAAACAGATTTATCAAACGGATATATTTATTTAAATAACATTTTAGTCACCGAACAACCTTAAAAATAGAAAGATAATACATTTAAATTCATGTGAACTGAAACTACAAACATTACAAACTACAAAATTTGGGTGTACTAGATTTGGACCATTAATATAAGTTATTTTGTTAGATTAGCTCCAGATTTGGCTTCAGTACTGTCTAATCTAATGCATATGCACAAATATAATTTTTGCTATTTATTTTCATTTTATTATTATTATTATTTGTATTATTAGTTTTTGCAGAATATAAGTGGTCAGCAAAATAACAAAAGCTTTAATTTGTTGTGATTAAGAATCGGGGTTATTACATAATAATAATAATAATAATAATAATATTAATAATAATAATAATAATGGGGCTGCACGGTGGCGCAGTGGGTAGCACATTCGCCTCACAGCAAGAAGGTCACTGGTTCGAGCCTCGGCTGGGTCAGTTGGCGTTTCTGTGTGGAGTTTGCATGTTCTCCCCGTGTTCGCGTGGGTTTCCTCCAGGTGCTCCAGTTTCCCCCACAGTCCAAAGACATGTGGTATAGGTGAAATGGGTAGGCTAAATTGCCCGTAGTGTATGTGTGTCAATGAGTGTGTATGGATGTTTCCCAGTGATGGGTTGCAGCTGGAAGGGCATCCGCTGCGTAAAACATATGCTGGATAAGTTGGCGGTTCATTCCGCTGTGGCGACCCCAGATTAATAAAGGGACTAAGCCGAAGGGAAAATGAATGAATGAATAATAATAATAATAATAATAATAATAACAATAATAATAATAATAAGTATTATATATATATATAATTATTATTATTATAATTATTATTATTATTATTATTGTTATTATATATTTATGCTCTAAATTACACCATTATAAATTTAAATAAGGAACGTTCATTACTACATATATTACAAAATATGTGAATTGAAAACACATAAATATGTCAATTCTAAATTCAGAGAAACTTCGAGGTGATCTCTTACTTTTTATTTCCATAAAGATAACTTACTTTTTATTCCCTTTATATATTTTTTTATATATATAAATATAGATATTTAAATATAAATATATTTATTTTATTTTTTTATATATAAAATATCCTTACATATATTAAGACAAATATGCCAAAAATGTAAAATAAAGACCATAAGAATTAAAAGCTGTATTGCTTTCTGATCTATTTTTAGAGCTGCAATGATATCCAACACAGGCATTCCTGTACCTTTAACACTGTCACATCGCCGTTGGATTTGATGTATGACAGTTCTTCACCCAGGGACATCGTTTTTACCGCAGAATATTACCTATAAAAGAAAGGCCATGAGGAAAAGCTCTAAATATAGCCGATGCGAATGTTGATAAGGTCTGTCTTTGTTCTTCGTCTCAGTGCATTTTCAAAATAAAGAGAAACTTTTTAGAGGATATTCAAAGATATTAAATTTGCCCTCAGCCTTAAGGGTGAGCTTGTTCAAAACTGACAGAGTGCATATACTGTAGTGTATATGTACAGAAAGAAGCTAAAAAAGAAAAATGAAATATGCAATCTGACAGCGAGAGTTATAAAACCCAGCGAACTTGATTAAAAATATACATGCATCCATAAATGTGAACATTATAGATACAAACTGTGAGAGTTGCTGAAGATTTTATGTAGCTGATGTAAAAATTCAATTGTCTTTTTTTATCAGGCGTCGCTCTTCTCATCTGTGAAATGTATGCTTTTGTAAGAAGCGAACCACCCTAGAAGGAATAATGACTTCCCAAGAGAACAGCTGGGTCTACAATCCGCTCCAGTTAGATGATCCCGTCCTACTGTAAAAACGTCCCTCCTTTACTGACCCCAAAAAATGAACACAAGGCGTCCATATTCACTCCAGCTGTGGAGGAGATGCTCTGGGAGGAAGCATATGGTCAGGGGTGAGAAACCAAGTAGGACAGGTGGTAATTTTTTGCCGAGAAACAAACACTAAGGCTGTGGAACGTTCTTCCAAGCTTCAAAGTCAGGAGGAAAACGCTCCACAAAGGCCAAACACAAAGAGAGACTCACCTCAAAGACTCAAAGGCAGACCAAAGGGAAAAAAGAATCAAAAAGAAGCTGAAGGGCCTGATATTGAATATGGCACAATATCATATCTCAATAAAAGTGCATACGGAAGAGAGATGTCGGAAATCTAGGTATTGACTTATTGATGTATTGGTAGTTTAAATTTGACGTTTTGATATTAACTTTTAATTTTAAAATTGATGAATACAAAACTTTTTTTTTTAATGTAGTTTACTGGCATATGTTTAACAGAAATGCTACTTTAAAACTTCATGTTAGTTCAGTGTTTTAATTACTTCTAGCAATTTACTGGCAAGTTTCTGGTCCTTTTTATTGCATCTTTTAGTGTGTAACTTGTACTAAAAAGAACTAAAAGCAGTAGAAAATAAATAACAATTAAAATGAAAACCTCTATGTGTTAGGGTTTCAGGATGGGAAAGGAGCAAGGACTCAAATGCAATACAAAATAGGTATTTATTAATTATAAAAATAAACAAAAGCAACCCTGAGGGGGAAAAACATAACTAAAAAGACAAACTAGATTGGACTGGATAGGGCTGGGCTGGGCTGGCAAGGAACAGGACATGACTCAATGGGAGAAGAACAACGACGAACTGGCACAGGACATCAGACAAGAGGGAGCTTTAAGTAGAAATAACTAACAAACAAACAAACAAACAGGTGAATGAATAAACTAATAATTGGTTAACAATGAGGGTGGGACTAAACAATAGACAGGAGCACATGACACAAAGAAACAACACAAGCCATGTGCTTACGTAAAACGGGACTAGAACGCAGCCAATGAGAGAACTCAACCGCATGTTCATATGAAACACAACACTACACCAACACAAACAGAACGCAAGACACGAGCACACGACAAATGAAAACACTTACCGTGCATGTTTCCAATCCCAGCGCCAACCAAAACCAACTAGACTGGAGCGCTGAGAACGAAAACAACATGCTACGAACAAAACAACAAACACACCAGGACAAGACCGCGCATCCCGAGCACGCCCATGATGGCGCTCATACAAAGACATAGACAATGACAGAAAATGAGTGCTCCACCTGAGAAAACTCGAGCCAAGCACAACATACAAGACATGATAGGACTAGTGTCTGGACTCTGCCACCAAAACAAGAATTAACGAGAATGTTTTTTTTTTTTTTACTTACCAGAAATAAAAACTAATAATTTTTGTCTAATGTACGCTAGCTAGGTGCTGAGAAAATATTAGCTAGCCAGACTTAAAAAAAACTAAAGAAAACAAAGCCAAAAACATATATAACATACATGTTCGAAATTCACATATTGAAGATTTATGGCATATAGTTCAAAATCACACTATATATAAACTACATATTGAACTAAAAGTGTTAAAAATGACAAAAACAAAGAGAATAAATAAAGAGAGTAATATTTAAATAGAAAAAAAATCAAACAATTAACAACAACAACACCATTGCTACTCAAAAGAAAAACTATATAAGTAGTGTGCGAATTATACACTGACGATTGGGGCGTCAACTTTTTTCTGTAACGTTAGTTTGTGCTTTAGCGAATCAAATGTATGTATTTATTTAAATTACATCTAATTTATTAATGAAATGTATTTGTTTTTAGTGTTTTGTGTATTTATTTATTTATTTAGTGTATTCTGACCTACAGTATCCTGTGATTAGCTATTTCAGAGGTTACTATAGGTCAGACGATACAAACTCTGCATCTAGTTTGACTTTACTTTCAGGCTATATATAGAAACAAACACCTATTTTAAGACAAAATAGTCCTGTGAACACTTACCTTGTCTATCTTTGCTGTAGATCTGACAGATTCAGACTGTTGAATTATTATTTTTTCCTCTCATAGACTGATTGGTGCGATTATGCATTCACAATGGTATTACTCATTATAGGAGAGGTCAAATGTATATTTATTTATTTATTCATTCATTCATTCATTTTCTTTTTGGCTTAGTTCCTTAATTAATCTGGGGTTGCCACAGCGGAATGAACCGCCAACTTATCCAGCATATGTTTTACGCAGCGGATGCCCTTCCAGCTGCAACCCATCACTGGGAAAAGGTATATTTATATTATCTATTATTTTAACTATGAACATTATTATTTAAAATACAGATCAGAGCAAACTATTTCTCAGCATTAAACGGCTGACCCACCATACATCTTGTTCTGGCATCCATCAGGGGAAGGGGATCAAGTGTTAATTAGGCGGTCAAACCCCCTGTATTTCGCACCATGTATATAAGTGTTCATGTAGAACACTGTTAACAGATAACAAAATAAAGAGTGAACTCTCATCTCCCAAACTTTTTCTCAACGTGTTGCCAGATAACAAGAAATTTTAAAGTACCCAATTATCATGAACCACATAAATGTATCACGCACAAAAGGGTTTTCCATCTACTTTCGAAATAAAAAGGATTCTTTATTTAGACATCACAAGCAAAGCAAAAATCCCTTTCCATTCCCCTCAGAATGCTTCAAATACAGGTCATTCAGAAAACCCTGAAGGAATCGCAAGCGCATTAACATATGGCCACCCACGATCATTCTTATTTAATATTCAATGTCTTAACATGCCCTGATGAACAACAGTGTGCATTATTCATCCCACAAAAAAATAACAGAGTAAAAAATTGTACAACAAGGCCCCTTTAAATAGTACATGCACTTTTAGCAGAAAAGCATATGCTGCAAACTCAGCATACAGTAGCATCGAGATTCCAGTCTATGATCTGAATCTGTTTTGACGTCCAGAGTCCAAACAGGATCAAACCATGCCATGTTCCCTGAGCTAAAGCACTCTACTTGGTTTGGAGTTTTACCACAGCGTTGGTAATCATTAATTATGTTATTATTACTTATTCAGCTACAGGGTAGGGAAAATGAATTATAAAAAAAAAAAAAAAAATGAGGCAAGCAATGTGTTGATAACATGATGATGCATTTAATTTCTTCAGACATATTTCGAACTTAGCTAAAACAAGAGCGTGATGACTATGTGCAAAGTAAACAAATTATAATAAGGGCTTCATATTGATAATAATAGTATAGATAGTGTATGTGACTGGATGGAAACACTGTACACCTGTCTGAGTCTGTATAATTCAATAGATACACTATGTACAATGCTCAATTTATGGAAACATTTACATTGATCTTTACCGAAATCAATGTGCTTTGGAAACAGTGTTTGGAGGCAAAATAGAAAATATCGAGCCGCATTTACCTAAACTGCCTCCTTAAACATTAGGTTAATTTGTGGCACAAACAGCGATGAAACTGTAAGTGTGAAATTCATCTTTGTGAGTGTGATTTAGACTTGCAATTAGGGCACATCTGCACATAATGCTGGAGTACCGTGGTTTTTAAGTAATGATGAACTATAACTATTAGGAAATATGCTCACATGGGGCTTTATTTTGTTTTATTTTATTTAATTAGTACATTTTTTTATTTATTTGTTTTGGTCCTTGTCACAGTAGATTTACATGTTATTATAAAACACATACAAATATGAACATACTACAAGAACAACATGTCTGCTTTTCAAAAAGAAAATTGTATATTAATTTTAATTCAATTTATATATGTATGTATTTATGTATGTATGTATGCATGCATGTATGTATGTATGTATTTATTTATACAACAGTTCTGTCTGGTTTTCAAATCTGATTGGCTGATAGCCGTGCGATACTCTGCAATAAAAGCACTCGTACAGCCTCTTCACCCTTGTGTATTACTCCGCCCACATAGAGTGAGAGCAGATCAATAAATTCACTACAGTTTGACAAATATTGCAGCTGTTGGACAACATTATGTACATTTGAGGCTTTTTTTAGTTGAGAATGTAGTTGTTTAGATTGCAACTATGCAGTTTATTTATAAGGATAGTGCCTATAATAAAATATTTATAATTTCGGAAATTCAGTGCGTCGGCGGCCATCAGCCTGTCATTAAGCAGATTAAAGATGGTTGACGATCCGCCACAAGATGGCGACAGAGGCCACATAATAAGTCCTTAGGGGAGAAAAACTCAGCATAATTTTAAAACTACAGCTGATCAAATCATTATAAAACAGGTAAGTGACATTCTAAGTCGATCGCTCTCTTTTGTATTTTATACTGCTGTATTTATACCATGGTAATCTGGTAGTGTTTGCTTTGCTTTGGCTTTTTCGCCCGGTCCATGCTTTAATCTGCGATCACCCACCGCATCCATAACTCCCCTGCACCAACCCAATCACCTGTTTTGCCATCACTTCAGATATTACGCTAGAGAATCATTCAAATACTAGATGCAAAGTGACGATTGTGAAGTAGCAAGGATTTCTGCTGTTCTGACCATCAGCTGCAGATGTGAATGAATGCCGGAAGAGTTCCTCGTATAAATGGATTTTTGAGACTCTCCGTGTTTGATTTTCTTTTTTATATACACGATTATGCCGTCGAACTGTTGTATAAATGCAATATCACACGAGTAGCAGTGCGAAGGCTATATATCGTCACTGGTGGAGCACTAAGGCATTCGGCCTGTGGCCTCAAGCCAACGCACGCCTCCCACCAGTGCTGATATACAGCCATATCGCACTGCTACTCGTGTGATATTGCTCATTTACCTTGATGCAGTAGACGTTATGCATTATTAAGCTATGCAAGGACAAAAATCAAGGCAAAAAAAATCCATGCATTTGACCACTTATGCTGTTTAAAATAAAAAATTATTATTATTATTATTATTTTACCATATAAAGTCTGCATTTAAAAAATAATATGTTATATTCTTTTTAATTAACCATTTGTTTTGTATTTTATACATGTACAATATTTAGGACCACAACTTACCACTTCCATTAGCTGCAGATATTTTTTTTCTAACAGTATTATTATTATTATAACCTCCATTATATTGATTGTCTATGCTTGGCCATCATCCAGTTCATTACTATAGTAAGTGACAGTTCACCCTCTATTAAGCAAAGACTAATGTTGCCACTTTATTCTCCATCATGGTGTGCTGCACTTTTATAGCTCAACCTGTTTATGTGCTATACTGCACATAATTGCACATAGTGTAATTCAGAACGAGCCCTTTTGTGAAGAGAAAGTGCGAGGTAAATCTAAACAAGCAGAATGGGTGCGATAATTCAAGCGGCTGCTGGTCTTTCAAAAGATCCAGACAATCTTCAGCCACTGGTTGTGCAGAATTGAACTGAGTAGGGGATTGTTGATATCACAGAGATTAAACTTCAGAACACTGGCTCTCTTGAAGCACAATCATTGATTCAGTCACAACATAAAAGATTAAAACGTGTTGAGGCGAAACATGAACCCTTTCAGCTAAAATATTAATAGGGAGATATAGTAAAGTGTATATATATATATATATACACTATAACTATAACTGGTCATTTAAAGGTTAATAATAGTTTTTGTTTAAAAGCCTAATTAATTATTTTATACTTTATAAATGTGTTAAGTGGTTTTAAATCACAACCTTAATTTAATTTAATTTAATTTAATTTATTCATTCATTCATTCATTCATTCATTTTCTTTTCGGCTTAGTCCCTTTATTAATCTGGGGTCGCCACAGCGGAATGAACCGCCAACTTATCCAGCATATGTTTTAAGCAGCGGATGCCCTTCCAGCCACAACCCATCTCTGGGAAACATCCATACACACCCATTCACACTCATACACTACTGACAATTTAGCTTACCCAATTCACCTATACTGCATGTCTTTGGACTTGTGGGGGAAACCGGAGCACCCGGAGGAAACCCACGCCAACACGGGGAGAACATGCAAACTCCACACAGAAATGCCAACTGACTCAGCCGAGGCTCGAACCAGCGACCTTCTTGCTGTAAGGCGATTGTGCTACCCACTGCGCCACCATGAGGCCCTAATTTAATTTAATTTAATTTAATTTTATTTTATTTTATTTCACTTCATTTCATTTCATTTCATCTTTAAGATTAAGATGAAAGCTTCTTGTCAAAACATCATGGGTAGGGAAAAAGTTTAAAGACAATTTATATACTTATTCTATTCAATTCAAGTTTATTTGTATAGCACTTAATTCTCACAATAAGGATCATTCCAAAGCAGCTTTACAAAATGTTCACATTATTAAATTACAATCAAAATCAGAAAAAGTTAAGGTGTTAAATATACAGTGGACAGTATATACAGCGATAAAGCATTTAAACAATATATAGTGTACTTTGAAAAACGTGTATATAATACTGTACATTTTCAATGAAGTGATCAGAACATTGAAATAATTAAGAACAATTTGTGTATTTTGTATAACTCAAGACTTTGTGCTGTCCTCAAACTCCTTGTAGGATAATAATACTAAATAATAACTGGCCCCTATGTTCCTCTATAATTTCAGTACAACTGCTATAGTTTTGTACTCGAGCTAGATGCCCTCTAGACGGAGTGACTGTCGTCATACTTGACAAAGAAACATGCATTTGAGGACAGGTTGCTCTAGTTTAAATGCATACACCATAACACTCTGACTACTAGACCATGATGAGTTTTAATTGAAGCCCCCAGTTTCCTCATCTGTGATTATTAGCAGAAGTCATCCTGAATTTCAGGAGTCAAGCACGCAAACTCACTCACGCTCAAAAGTAAACCACTTTAAATTGATCTTCATCACTCGTGAGTTCACCTTTTCTCTTTCTCTGTGTTTGCCCGTGCAATATCCATGGCTTATTTTTGCAAATCGGCCAGTGACTTTCATCCTTTTTTTTTTCCACCTATTTCTTTACATTCACTTGTATTGTAGATACACTCTCAGAAATAAAGGTACAAAATCTGTCACTGGGGCGGTAACTTTTCAAAAGGTAAATTTTTGTTCCTAACAGGTCCTTAAAGGTACATATATTAATATCTAAAAAGTACAAATGTATACCTCATAGGCAAGGCAAGGCAAGTTTATTTATATAGCACATTTCACACACAATGGTAAGTCAAAGTGCTCTACATAAATAGGAATACAAGAGACAAGTATAAGAAAATAAAAACAAAGAATAAAAATGATTAAAAACAGATTAAAATGTGTTAAAACAGGTTTTAAAAGAATGAAAAAGAAAAGAAAGCACATTACCATAGTACATTAAAGTACATAGTACATTAAAGGTACATTATCGTAGTACATTAAAGGTACACAAGTTAACTTAAAAGTACAAAAGTCTACCCTTGCAAAAATGTACTTTTTGAAAAGGTACCCCACCCCAGTGACAGATTGTGTACATGTTTTAGTTTACAAAAAAATGCTGTTAATATTCAGGAAATACGGAAATTGGAACTACGTGCCTCTGCCAAATTTTTTTTTTATTCCATTTGCATGTGCACCCGGTCTACAGCCAGACCCTTCTTGAAAAGTTGTCCATATAGAGATAGATAGGTGAGGCAAACATTTTCAATTACAAATAACAGACAACCTTAAGTTGTTTTGTTGTATTTTTTGGTGTTGTGCAAAGAACTGCATGTAAGTTATCCTTTATTCAGCAATAATATGTCCCTGTAAATATCATCAATGTGAAAAAGATAAAAAGTGGTTGGTGTTATAATATATAATAGTGCCTGCCGTGTTCATTTTAACTAGAAACTGGAGTCAAACATACAGTATTGAAGTATTGAAGTATTGACTACAGTATTGAAGTACATTTTTGCGGTTTTTACAGAAATGTAGACTGAAGCATGTATTTCCAATGAGCCTGTGTTGAAAACGCAACTCAATGGCACGTTGAGAGTCAAAACACACATATACAGGGAAAGCGAAATTAATACTTGTGGCTCCTGTTGATACATTTACATTGAGGTCTTATGAAGTGAAATGATTAGACTGTGCAAAAAACTGAACATTATTTATAATGTCGTTCCATGAATTGACAGACTTGGCAAACATTCCTACAGCATACTGCTGGAATTTTTCCTCTGGTTGCCAAAATGTTGATGGAAAATGACAAAAACGCTTGTTTAACTTTCTGTCAAGAACAATGCTGCTGTTCATCTGATGCATGTCGACATCCAATTATTTAATCAAATAAACTTACATTTGATTATATAATTGATCATTTAATCACAATAAAGAAAAGATGGTGATTAACTATTCCGGTTGTTGCACAATGAATGAATAAACGTTAAAAAATGTTAACACTTTACAGTAAGGGCGTATTAGTTAATGCATTAGTTAACCCCAATTAACAGTGGACAACACGTCTGCTAAGCATTACTTAATTTTTGTTAATTATGTAATTATTATAAGCATGAATAGCATGTCTGTTTTGGAGAGTTAAAGTGGAAACCTCAGCTTAAACATGCATGTTATTTATGTTTGTTAACTATTTGCTAACATGATTGATCATTAACAAAGCATTTGTTGATGGAATTATGAACCTTATTGTACACTACTAACATATGTTCATTATTTGTTCATGTTGACTAATGCATTAACGAATGTATTAATGAACACATTAATATATGTTTTGATTAAACATTAGATTTAGTATTGCGTTTATTATACTGTAATGCTGAATAATAGTTTTTGTTCATCATTAGTTCATGTTAACTAACATATGACCCAATCATTATGACACTTTCACTTCATGTGCTGCTTATGCTATAGAAAGATGCTGATTATATTCAAATCATACTGCAGTAGCACCAGCTACACTTTCCTGAGAGTCCTCATTTCTTTTTAATCTCGAAGATTTTTAGATGTGCAACTCAAAGCTCCTTTTGAATATACAATATTATTTGTTGTCTGCGAGTGCTTATGGAACCACAGCGGTGGGATTTTGCCTTTAATTATGAAAATGTTGATGATGGAAAATGACAAAAATGCAGAAACTGCAAACAGATCTCAGACTGCTGTGTTTAACATTGTCAGAGTGGTGCTGGTGTTCACCTGATGCATGTCACCATCCAATTATATAATCAAAATACTTTTCAATTAAATGATCATGAAGATAAAATTTGGTGATAAACTATTCTTGTTCACAATCAATCAATCAATCAATCAATCAATCAACCAATCAACCAATCAATCAATCAATCAATCAATCAGTCTGCACCTTTATTTGTAGAAATGAAGATATTCTTTTCTTTGTGAAGGGCAATCATGATATCAAACTCCTAATCAGATGATAATCAAAATCCTGCTTCTGAAAGAATAATACTTCATTTTGAGCACTGAGCCAATCATGATGCATTGACACGTTCACTTCATGTGCTTATTATGCTATAGACAGATGCTGATTATATTCAAATCATATTACAGTAGCGCCAGTTACACTTTTCATAAGAGACTTCATTTCTTGAAGCTTTTTTTTTTTACTTTCAAAGAATCATAAATGTGCAACTCAAAGCTTGTTTTGAATGCAAAATAGTATTATTTTTTCTCTGCTAGTGCTTAAAGAACCACACTGGTGGGATTTATCCTCTAATTACCAACATGTTGATGAAAGAAAAATGACAAAAATGCAAAAACTGCAGCTCTCAGACTGTGGTGTGTTTAACATTCTGTAAGAGCAATGCTGCTGTTCATCTGATG
>CAIGQV010019178.1:7698123-7716259 GCA_903798115.1 Danio jaintianensis | reverse complement strand
TCCATCCATTCATCCATCCATCGTCCCTAAAATGTATGTTTATTCATTCTTAAATAAATTCCATCCATCCATCAATCTGTACATCCATTCATCCATCATCCCTAAAATATATGTTTATTTGTCCTTAAATCAATTCCATCCATCCATGCATCCATGTTACATTGCTACATGTTACATTTTTAAATTAAAATGTTTAGATCTTTTCTAAAACTTCAACATATTTTGGGTTTCATGGGTTTGACATTTCTTTTGGTAAATGTTGCATTTACAGTATATGCTGTTTAAGTCTCTGATAATCACCTTACTTTACACATTTAATATGATCCAGTTAATGGGATCCATAGATTTCATTGCTGGGTTTATTGCATATTTAAAGCAAAGCATTAAAAAAATCAATGGATTGAGATTCCACTTTACAACTCTGCACCGAACAAGCAAGTTCTCCCTCTGTTAAAATGTTATATAACACCATGCATCTCTTTATACATTCAAATCACACAGGTACTTTCACTTCAAAACTTTGCAGGAGAAACGACACTAAATGCCAGGCTACTAGAGAAGAGGAGAAAGCTAAAATAAATGGCGTTCTTTTGTCTAGTCTCCCACAGAACACAAATGAACCCTGGACCTTCTGTCTGCTCTGCCTGCAATCAGAAACACTGGAGTAATTTCTGCGGCTCAGTCTTCACTGAAAACCAGGCCAGTGTGAGAGTGAAAGTCACATGAATTATGCAGCAGGGACACCTGTGTGTGAGTGTGTGTGTGCTGCTGCTGCTGGAAGAGTCCGCAATGAGAGATATTTTACATTATATCTGGATCAGTCTGTCAGGACAAGGTTTTATTCTGCATGCTTTTCTGCCTCGACGGCAGGTGCATCGTGATAGGAGAGCTGTTAACTTACAACAACTTCTCAGCGGATGTATCTCAGACGTATCTATATGTGCATGCGGACATAATAATGCAGTTTATTTTCTGTTGGGAGATGATTTCTTTACATGCACAAACATGGTTTTGGTTTTATACAGGCATTTGTTTTGTTTACTTTCTGAATCAATACTGAATACAATCATTTGGACGTTACACCTTCAATAACAATAAAAAAATATCAAGTTCTTGTAATTTGTTGGAATTCGGTTTTCTTGTATATTTTACTTGCAATTTCATACAACATCTACAAAAAAACATTGATGACACTTTACTTGAAGGGGGGTTCATAAGACTGTCATGATACTTTTATAATCATGACATGACACATAGGCTCATTCTGAAAACGTAGCCCTATATACATTTCTGGAGATCACGAATTATGTAGCCAGAGGTACGTATGGCTGCATTTCGTTTTTAAAATGAACGCTAAGGGGCGGTATGACACCTTTCTTTTTTGCACTTACCAGTTGACCGCTTACCTCCGTATGGACGGCTTTTCCACTGTTATCAGTTTGCCCAGTAGTTCGCCATGTACGTCAGCGGACTTAAGACGCAGAGCGGAGTTGACTGTGACGACGGGGTTTGAGTCCGGTGAAGAGTGGTTCCGGAAAGCAGCTAAAACAAAAACAAAAGCCAAAAAAATTAATAAACAAGTGAATAACAGGGTGAGAATGTGGTAAAATCTAAAAACGGTAAAAAAAATCAGGCGAGAGCTTTTATTTTTCTGGATTGCTTTTTAAAACTGTCGGTTGGGATTAGGGAAGTGGTTGGGCGGGTCAATCGGTGCTTTTGAAAACACTATCGGTTGGGTTTAGGGAAGGAGGAGGGTGGGTCAGTCAATCGGTCAGTCAGTCAGTTGACAGCGACCTCTGGTGGATTTACTGGAGAAGAGCAAGCGCAAATGGCACTCGCGAGAGAAATTTGAAAGTTCTTTGCAACAAAATTTGCATGTTTAGTATAAATAAAGGCACATTATCTATAGAGTGATAAAAGATTGCTATTTTACTGCAAAACAAAATCATATTTCATAAGATTTTTTTAAAGTCACATTTCTCCTGAAGATTTTCCACCTGGGGATACTCATCCCGAGGCCTCTAGAGATTGTGCAGTGCCAATGATGTGATCCAAGTCCTGTGAAGAGATGATGCCAACCAAGCCGTATCCTGAGCAGGTGCTGTGGCGATCATGGAGGAGTGGAGAGCATGAGACTGATTCCAGAAAGACCCCAGTGACAGACGAGTCTCCGCATTGATCTCGTGGGCCAGCCTGAACACTCGCCGGTGACCTACTCACACCTGCAGCTTCTCCATGATGGACGTCCAGCGTTCTCCAGTCCCCGGCACCTAGACTGCAGCAGCACAAGAAGTTTGGCCAGAGGAGAAATGGTTGTGCCCAACTGAGCCTGGTTCTCTCTCTCTCTCTCTCTTGAGGGTTTTTTTTTCCTTAACTTTCGTCAATGGGTGAAGTTTTGTTCCTCGCCACTGTCGCCACTGGCTTGCTTGATTTGGGACTTGTGGAGCTGTGCATCGACGGATTTGCTCTTCAGTGTTTGGACTTTCAGCAGTGAAATTTAAATTACACTGAACTGATCTAAACTGAACTTCAACTCTGAAAACTGGACTGACAAAGTTTCAATTTACTAGAACTTCTATGTTAAGCTGTTTTGACACAATCTACATTGTAAAAGCGCTATAGAAATAAAGATGAATTGAATTGAAAGGTTTTCTTATTTTATACATTTTTATTAGCCTTAGTGTGACAAAAGTGTCTGGCATTTTATTGCAAAAATATGAAAAAGAATTTCGATGCTACAACACGACTAGAGTTTATGAAAATGCACTTTTCTTCTTCTTTTTATAGTATACATAAAGTGCCAGCAAAGAAATTAGCATACAGTATTTAACACGAACATGACGATTTAAACAAACGTGTAATAAAATACAATATTAGAAACGTTTGAATAATTTTGTATATTTAGCATAATAAAGTTCTTTGCAACAAAATAACATGTTAGAAGGTCACATTATCCATAGAGTGATAAAAGATTGCTATTTTACTGCAAAAAATGTTCAATATTTCATAAGATTTTTTTTTTAAATCATGTTTCTCTTGAAGATTTTCTTATTTACAGTACATAACACTGCAATTCAGTCTGGATTGAGCAAATAAACTGAACTAGTGAGGTTGTAAAATGTGTTTTAACGTCAAAAAGATGCTTATAATCATATACAAATCCCATTTATTCCACAACCTGTTCTGATAATCAAGACCAATTACACAAAAGCGACTGACCGCAATCATTATATACATGAGCATTTTTAAAATGAAATGATAGAAAAACAGATGCGCCTCCATTCACGTAACGACCATCATAATCATTCTGTCCATTAAAGTGTACTTCATGCATGAATCTGATCAGATACATATGGTTGCGCCAATAGAAGAAACTAAGCGCTGTATCTAATGGTTTTGTTATTCGTTACTTTTGATGGATTATCCAAATGGCTCATATAACCGGAAGAAATGTGCCATCATTACTTTCAAATTTGCATATTAACAATCTGGGCTCGTGGATTCAATGAAGTTCGGTAATAAGTGAAAACTTTTCTTTTTTTTCCTATTGATTTATTTCCTATTTCTTCTTCTTTTTTTAATTACTGCAGTTTTGTTTACATACCTCTGCCACATGATGGTTTTTCTTCCACTGGTTTGTTTTTCCTTTTATTAAAAATAATGAGGAGGGCTACATCTGTTTTTACATCCGATTACAAGACTGGAGTATCTGTGCATCAAAGAGTTTTCAAATGACCTTCAATGTGACTGAACCAAGGGAGAGGAATCAAAGCCATGCTAATACAGAATACAGTAGACCAGATTAAAACACTGCATTTGTGTGTGTGTGCGTGTGTGTGGGTATGTGTGTTTGTGTGTGCGTGTGTCTGCTGGTTTATGTTTGGAAAGTACATAATGGACTTTAATGTTCCAAGCCAAGATCTGAAGCAATGTTTAGAAGAACATAAACAACAACATCAAGCTGCTTTGTTACCTTTCGACTGTCTTTCATTATACTAAGAATATTTTTTTTTTTGTGTAAATTAACAACGCAAGATTGTTTGTGTTCACAACTTTGATGTGAAGTTTGATATAACACCTTTTATTTTTTTAATTAATTAATTCATTTTCCTTTGGTTTAGTCTCTGATTTATCAGAGGTCACCACAGTGGAATGAACCGCCAACTATTTCAGCATATGTTTTACGTAGCGGATGCCCTTTCAGCCACAACCCAGTACTGGGAAACACCCATACACACTCTCATTCACACAGACACTCATGCACTACAACCAATTTAGTTTATTCAATTCACCTGTACCGCATGTCTTTGGACTGTGGGAGAAACCGGAGTATCCGGAGGAAACCCATGCCAACATGGGAAGAACATGCAAACTCCACACAGAAATGCCAACAGGCCCAGCTGGGACTCGAACCAATGACCTTCTTGCTGTGAGACGACAGTGCTAACCACAGAGCCGCCATGCCGCCATATATTTTACATTTTATTATTATTTTTTGTAAGGTATCTTTACTTTTTTCTCTTTTCAATGCTTTTTATTTTTAGTTTGTTTTAATTTTATGTGCAATGTTGTATTTAATGTGTTAATTTAAATATAATAATATTTTGTAAATTAAAATAGCAAGATTCTGTGGTTGCAAAGTTTAACATCACCTCATTTATTTTTTTAATTTTTAATTAAATTTTTTATTGTCTTTTTGTAGTTTATCTTTTTTTTTTTTTTTATGCATTTTATTTTTAGTTTGTTTAAATTTGATGTGTAAGGTGGCATTTAATGTGTTCATTTACAAATTAAACATATATAAAAAATATATATAAATACATATATTTGCCCAAGATTCAACATGACACCTTTTATTTCTTAAGTATTATTTATTATTTGTAACTTATCTTAATTTTTTTTCTCTTTTCAATGCATTTTATTTTTAATTGTACATGCAATGTTGTATTTAATGTGTTAATTTATAAACAACACATTTTTGTAAATTAAAAATGCAAGATTCTTTGGTTGTGAAGTTTAACATCACACCTACTTAAACACCTAAAATTATTCTTTATTTATATTGTTTTGTAACTTATCTTTCTTTTTTTTTCTCTTTTCAATGTATTTCATTTTTAGTTTGCTTTAATTCGATGTGCAATGTGGTATTTAATGTGCTATTTTATAGCATTATTAATTATTTTGGTCACTTTGTTTTAAGGTACAATTTTCTATACCATTAACTAAGACTTTTAGCTTAATAAACTGCTAATTTGCTGTTTATTAAATAGTAGTAAGGTAGGAGTTGGGTTTAGGTATTGTGAAGGATTAGGGATATAGAATAAGATCATACTTATAACTAATAAACGGACAAAATCTTAATAACAGGCAGGTAATAAGACTGTAGTTAATAGTGGGAATTCTTCTATTTTTTATATATACATTTATTTTTTCAAATCTCAGTTTTTCATTTGCTTTAATTTCATGTGCAGTGTGTTAATTTAATTTGAATGAATTTTTGTTCATATTATTATTGTTTTATTTTAATCTGTTTTGTTTGTCCTTTTGTTAAAAATAATGAGGACGACTACATCTGTTATTACATCCCATCACTAGACTGGAGTATCTGTGCATCAAAGAGCAGAACATAAACAGCATCGCATGCAATGAACCGCTTTGTTACCTTTGAATCATCTTTCCTTATTATCAGACTCGACGTGGGGAGATCCGTTTGAAACAGTCCAAGAAAAACTTCATTATTCACCAGCGCAAGATTCCCCGGTTGTGAAGTTCAACAAAATATGCATTTCAAAACCCCCCTATTGTTTGTTCTGTTGTTTCTCCTCCAAACGGAGTCTCACGGTCCTGATATAAACCATTATTAATTAGCAGGACCGGCTGGAGCTGCAGCTGGTCTTGGTCCGTTTCATGTCTTAATGTGGAGCCTTTTGCTTTGCAAATCCACTGAGATGAAGTAGCATTGCTTGCACAAACAATGATTAATATCTGACGTCAAAGCTCCTTAGATTTCATCAATAAATTGTCATTGAGATTAATACTGAGAGGCAAAAAGCACCATGCATTCCAAATAGAGTTTCTTGCATCTAAACATGCAGCCAGACAACTAGTTAATTCTAATGCGCTGTCAAATTAATGTCCACTGGACGTTTAGAAGAATAATATGGCTGACTGAGATTAGGTATTTAATATTCGCATCATGACATTTCCAAAAAGATGTCATGAAGAATATGACAGATGTACTATACGGCTCGCGGGTGGTATTTCATGCCAATTAATTGGTGATTTTGGATTGTGGGACGCCAAGAAACGATCCTTGAATGCACTCTGAATTTCCTAATCTAAAGAGAATGACTCACACACATACAGAGACACACACATGCGGTCATGATATTCTATGAACATCAATCCAAGATTTGGATTAGTATAAATCTCTCTGCTGGCTCCCATTTATTTCAAACCCAGCATCCTCTCACCCTCCAAAGAAGAGAATTGGCAGTTTGATAACTGAATGACAAATGTTAGAGAAACAGTCCGAACCACGATCACATCTATAATCCTTCCAGGCCTGTCAGAGAGAGTGGAAAAAAGCCAGACACAATGGATATCGTGCTCAATAAACGCTCACACAAAGAAAAAGCCTTTTCTTTATGAAGATATTGTTTGGTTGCGTCTATTATTCTGTGTACTGAAGTATTTTGCAATGGCACAATTTAAAGGAGTCCACATCGCTGTAAATACTGGGTCTAAAGAGGTTTTTTGTAAGTGGCCTTCGCAGTGAAAATAGGCTGTCGTTTTTGTATTGAATCATCTTTGGGTAATTGTTGTGTCATCAATGAAATGAGGGTAGAATTATACTTTTGTGGTTAGGTTGAAAAATACTGCATTTATATGATAAAAACGAGTACTAACAGAAAGAGTACTACTGTATAATTCAAATGTAAAACATATTTTTTTTTGTTTTAAGTTTTGTATTGTGCTTGCTACAGTGGCACATATACTAAAGTTGGATCGATACAGAGAAGATTAGCAGTACTAATTTCAAAGATATTGTGTGTGCAATAGACCGCCTAAACTGAGACCCATTCAATAATTTTAGGAATGAGACCTGGCCAAGACTAGAGTATTAGTAAATCAAGAGCAGAGTGTGTCAAGACCAAGAAAAGATCAAGAGCAGATTGTGTCCTGACCAAGAAAAGACCAAGACCAGAGTGTGTCCAGACCAAGAAAAGCCCTAGACCAGAGTGTGTCAAGTCCAAGAAAAGATCAAGACCAGAATGTGTCAAGACCAAGACCAGAGTGTGTCAAGACCAAGAAAAGATCAAGACCAGAGTGTGTCAAGACCAAGAAAAGACCAAGACCAGAGTGTGTCAAGTGCAAGAAAAGACCAAGACCAGAGTGTCAAGACCAAGAAAAGACCAAGTTTTTTTTGTTTTACGTTTTGTATTGTGCTTGCTACGATGGCACATATACTAAAATTGGATTGATACAGAGAAGATTAGCATGGCCCCTGCGAAAAGAATGACAAGCAAATCCGTGAAGCACTCCATATTTTTGGGGGCGACACGGTGGCTCAGTGGTTAGCACTGTCGCCTCACAGCAAGAAGGTCGCTGGTTCGAGTCCCGGCTGGGTCAGTTGGCATTTCTGTGTGGACTTGCATGTCCTCCCCGTGTCATGTTGGTTTCCTCAGAGTGCTCCGGTTTCCCCCACAGTGCAAAAACATGCGTTATAGGTGAATTGAATAAACTAAATTGGCTATAGTGTATGTGTGCGAATGAGTGTGTATGGATGTTTCCCAGTACTGGGTTGCAGCTGGAAGGGCATCCACTGTGTAAAACATATGCTGGTTAAGTTGGCGGTTCATTCCGGTGTGGCGACCCCTGAAAAATAAAGGGACTAAGCCGAAGGAAAATGAATGAATTAAGTTTTGTATTTAAAATATTTAAAACATGTAATGTGTGTGTATGTGTGTGGTTGCGTGTGTGTGTGTGCGTGTGTGTGTGTGTGTGTTTGTGATGGCATTGCTGAAGTTTAAGCAACCATTATTTTGAATGAACTTTTTATGTATATTTCTAATTTTTTTTAAGCAATTTTATGTAATAATGTTTTATTAGATTATTTTATTATTAGATTATGAATGAATTTAATGCATTCTTTATTAATAAAAAACATTTATTTGATCAAAATCAAACAAAGAATGTGATTAAAAACATGGGAATAGCCGAAATTCATCTTTGCTAGTTTACGTTTCAAGTTAATGCATCGTTGATAAATAAAAACCTTTATTACATATAAAACAAACAAAGAATAGGACAAAAAATGGAACTAGAAAAAATAATAATCAATGGTGGATTTCAGCTCCATTAATACATCTTTAAAAAATCATAAATCTTTAAATATCATTAGACAGTGCTGTCAATGACAGATAATTTCACCAAGACATAACTAAAACATGAGCTAAACTGCACAGTTTCATCCATCTGCATCGGGTTTGATCCATGTAAGTAGATTATGCTTTAAATAAACCCCTTATGACCCATATTATACATGCCTCGGTTCTATATATTTCATAAAAATTCATGTCCATAGGGGGGCTTTGAAATTAGTCATTACCCAGTTTTACCCCATTAAGTACTTTTGTTACAGTGAGTCAGCTATACATCATTAACAGTAATGGGCTCCACAGGGCACATATTGCTAGAATCATAATACAAAAAAACCCACCCTCATTGGCATATGCAGTGGCATTGACAATTATACTACAAAAAGCTATTGACCGAAGTGACTTTCTGGCCATTAAACCTGCAGGTTGTTCAGAAAATATAGGTAATGTAACCATGCATTTAGACAGGAAAAAATATAAAAGCTCACAGTACTAATTTCAAAGATATTGTGTGTGGAATAGACCGTCTAAACTGAGATCAATTCAATAATTTTAGGAATGAGACCCGGCCAAGACAAAGACTAGAGTATTACGAGATCAAGAGAAGATCAAGAGAAGAGTGTGCCCAGACCAAGAAAAGACCAAGATCAGAGTTCTTCAAGACCAAGAAAAGACCAATGCCAGAGTGTGTAAAGACCAAGAAAAAAAACCCAAGACAAGATCAAGACAAGAGTGTGTCAAAACCAAGAAAATATCAAGACCAGAGTTTGTCAAGACCAAGAAAATACCAAGACCAGTTTGTGTCAAGACCAAGAACAGATCAACACCAGAGTGTGTCAAGACCAAGAGAAGATCAAGACCAGAGTGTGTCAAGACCAAGACAAGATCAAGACCAGAGTGTGTCAAGAACAAGACAAGACCAATCCAGAGTGTGTCAAGATCAAGAAAAGCTCAAGACCAGAGTGTGTCAAGAACAAGACAAGACCAAGTTCAGAGTGTGTCAAGACCAAGACAAGATTCAGACAAGAGTGTGTTGAGACCAAGAAAAGACCAAGGCCCGAGTGTGTCAAGACCAAGAAAAGGCCAAGAAAAGAGTGTGTTGAGACCAAGAAGAGATCATTACCAGTGTGTTGAGACCAAGAAGAGATCAACACCAGAGTGTGTAGAGACCAAGACAAGATTAATACCAGAGCGTGTCAAGATCAAGAAAAGACCAAGACCAGAGTGTGTTGAGACCAAGAACAGATCAATACCAGAAGTGTGTTGAGACCAAGAAGATGTCAATACCAGAGTGTGTTGAGACCAAGACAAGATCAAGACCAGAGTGTGTTGAGACCAATAAAAGACTAAGTGTGACAAGACCTAGAAAAGACCACGACTAGAGTGTGTCGAGACCAAGACAAATCAAGACCAGAGTGTGTCAATAACAAGAAGATACCAAGGCCAGAGTGTGTTGAGGCCTAGAACAGATCAACACCAGAGTGTGTCGAGACCAAGACAAGATCAAGAACAGAGTGTGTCAAGACCAAGAAAAGACCAGGACCAGAGTGTGTCAAGACCAAGAAAAGACCAAGACCAGAGAATGCCAGGACCAAGAACAGATCAATACCAAGATCAAGACGAGTTTTTTGAGACCCAAAAAAGACCAAGAGCATCAAGAATACAAGACCAAATCCAGAGTTTCAAGACCAAGTCAAGACCAATGTGTGTTGAGACCAAGACCATAACAAGGGCTGTGCTCCTTTCTTTTAGAAATGTTAGAAATGCACTTTTAGAAATGCACTCACAAACTTTCCCGTGTTCGATCAGGAGAATCTCCGCCGCCAATTTAATGTGCGTTCCACTTCGCTAAGTGAATGAAGGAAGTTCAATCCCTCGATTTTGACCTCGATATGTCCACTTCAGCACCTATATGTCCCAGAATGCAATGCAATTGTGATGTTACAACAGTGAAGTTTCCAACTGCTCAAGGGTTCAGGGCATTCCATTTAAACCTATTCTGATGTTCCACCAGTAGTGGACACTTGTGTAATGCAATCAATGACGTACATGCGAGGGAACGAGAAGGTGGGATGTTAACGAGTGAAGGGCATAAAAAAATTGGACCGGAATGCAGTCCAAGACCAGAGTGTGAGTGTCAGTTTTTGCACAGCATCATGGGTAATATATTTTTTTCTGCACAAATTCCATTATTAACTTGAATCTATGCAGGACTACAGTGGGGGGAAAATAATAACATAAAATTGCACTTTGGCTTATAATTTAGTAGGAATTCAAAAAGACATGACCTATTACAATGAAAAGGTTTATTATAAATAATAACAGTGATTTATGTGCATTTCAGTTTCCCTTATAAACCATAAGTGGTGCTTTTATTAAAAGCTAGTTTTGCTACTTTCCACATCAGAATGCAGCTTGATCGCTTGCAGTTGAGCTCATTGTTAAAGACAAATGTACAATCAGTTCTGATTATTTTTATTTTATTTTTGCACAAGAATACTGGAAATACACCAAAAAACATGCTGGAAATAGATTAATCTCTAGTAATAATGTAAGCTCATAATGAAGCTGAGAGGTAGTGCATTGGTTGATAATGAGTACTAAACAGGCAACACGGTGACTCAGTGGTTAGCACTGTCGCCTCACAGCAAGAAGGTCGCTGGTTCGAGTCCCGGCTGGGCCAGTTGCCGTTTCTGTGTAGAGTTTACGTTCTCCCCGTTTTGGCTTGGGTTTCCCCCACAGTCCAAAGACATGCACTATAGGTGAATTGAATAAACTAAATTGGCCGTAGTGTATGAGTGTGAATGAGTGTGTATGGATGTTTCCCAGAACTGGGTTGCAGCCGAAAGGGCATCCGCTGTGTAAAACATATGCTGGATAAGTTGGTGGTTCATTCCGCTGTGGCGATTTCTGATGAATAAAGGGATTAAGCTGAAGGAAAACAAATGAATGAATGAGTACTAAACAGCTTTAAATCCCATACTGAAACGCTATGAGATTTTTACTTCCATGTGACAAAGTTTGGTCATTTTAGAAATTATTTGAATTGTGATGAACCAAACAAACAAAAAAAAAAAATCAAGATTGTCCCTGTTGGATAACAATGGAAATAATTTACAATTATGAAAATATCCTTATTCTGAGACCAATCAAAGCTTTTAAGGCTAATCTTAAGACCAAAAATATTCAACCATTAGACTGTTGAAGTACTTCAACGTTAATGTGGAAGTCATTTTCATGGCATTCCCAAAAGCATGAGCAAGATGAACTTGCAGAAAGGAAGTGGTAATCCTCAAGGATACAGGATTTAGCCCCGGAAACCATGTCTGCTAATAGCATATGATTCAGCAACATTAAAAAAAGCTTGATTTCTCACCGCCAAATGGCCTGTGAGAGGAAATGTTTCCAAATCGAGTTTAAAATGACTTCCTGAGGTTTTTCTTCCTTCCTCTGTTTTGTCACCTATTTCTTGTTTGGCCATCAATGGAAATGAGGCATAAAATAATGGCTCTTTACCATCTGTTTTCCAGCCTGACTCTCTCAACCCGAACGAGTGCCACCATCACAGGCCAGTTCATGCCCCTGCCTTCTTTCTCTCCACAGACATCACAAACACACACACACATTGTCGTCAGGTCAATTGCTTTTCTTTTTCCAACAGCTCCATCCTAAATGTTATTTATTTATTGTTTTATGATATATTTATATAGGTTTTATTGTATGGTCTACTGAAGTCTGAGAGAAAAGGAATGAGAGATGACCTTTGGGCCTTTAAGGCAAGTTGCCAACCTTCTTAGTAATGCTCCAGGGCATCTGGGTTTCTTCGTGGCTTAAAAATACAGCTTCTGTCTTGTTGAATGGGAAAGATATCATATCTTATTTGGGATTTGACATAAGAGACACTAACTATTTTAGTGAGGATATGAATATTTGAAGTGCATTCAAATTCTCCAAGTACACACTCTTTTTTTCCCCTTTAAATTATTTTTAAGTGTAATATGAAAAGAAATACACATAAAATATTTGGTTTTGGGTCATTTTGTGCAATGTGTACCTAAAGTGGAAGTGAAGCAGTCAGTCAAGTTTACATTATTTTGTAAATTGGTTTCCATTTTAATGCAAATAAATTAAACAAACTCGATTAATGTAACTATTTTGAAGAAAAAGGCATGTTTTACTATAGCTTTTAGCGCAAGGGCGCCACCATCTTGGAATATCGCTGTGTCTGACGTCACAGGGTTGGTTCCGTTCCCTCAGCTGAACAAATACAGTCGAAGTAATGGACTGAACATGGAGACTGGAAGGCCTAATTTAACCCAATGCATGAAGTTGTGGATGTACATCGCAGGGCTGTTGCAAATACAAGCATCAAAGTTGTGTCTAATATATACAAAAATAGGCACGGTGGCGCAGTGGGTAGCACGTTCGCCTCACAGCAAGAAGGTCGCGGGTTCGAGCCTTGGCGGGGTCAGCTGGCGTTTCTGTGTGGAGTTTGCATGTTCTCCCCGTGTTTGCGTGGGTTTCCTCCGGGTGCTCCGGTTTCCCCCACAAGTCCAAAGACATGCGGTATAGGTGAATTGGGTAAGCTAAATTGTCCGTAATGTGTGTATGTGAATGAGTGCGTGTATGGATGTTTCCCAGTGATGGGTTGCAGCTGGAAGGGCATCCGCTGCGTAAAACATATGCTGAATAAGTTGGCGGTTCATTCCGCTGTGGCGACCCCAGATTAATAAAGGGACTAAGCCAAAAAGAAAATGAATGAATATACAAAAATATTTATACGTTTTCTATTTTTCTTTTTTCAATAACTTTTCGTTTGATGTGCTTTGGTCCACTCTCTTTACATTCAAACGAAGGATGCAACGATTAAAATGACAAACATGACTTCACGGTTTACTAAGTCAAGACATATTCTCATTTCAAGTCGATCAAGTCGATCTCTCAACATGTATGAAGGACGTAAATACCTGCCATGTGAAAAAACGCGCCGATCCTAGTTTGGTTTGAACATGAAAAGAGGTGAGGGCTGTAGTGATGAAAAGTGAAAGTACCCGCCCCTGTTACGTTGGCACTGGACCTTGTTGAAACCATGGTTGTAAACCAAGCAAGGTAGTATAATATAGAGAGTGAACCAAAGTGCATAAAACTATCTGCAATTAAAAGAAGAAAAAAAGAAAAAATAGAATAAAAATGTTTTTAGATATTAGACACACATCTGATGCTTGTATTTGCACCAGCTCCACGCCCACAAGTTCATGCATATGGTTAAAATTAAGCTTTCCAGTCTCCATGTTCAGTCCATTACTTCCACTGTATTTGTTCAGCTGAGGGAATGGAACCAAGCCCGGGACGTCAGAAACAGCGATATTCCAAGATAGCCCTAGCTCTTAAATTTTTAGTAAAACATGCCTTTTTCTTCAAAATGGTTACATTAATCGAGTTTGTTTAATATATCTTCATTAAAGTGGAAATCAATTTACAAAATAATGTAAACTTGACTGACTGCTTCACTTCCACTTGAAATCTTAAAGTCTTTTTGTATTATTTGTTAATACTTTGGATTAGCTTTTATTTAGCTTTTTTGCTTTTATAAATTTGTTTTGGGATAATTTTAAGTGCAGTGTGTGATTTGTCTGATTTTAAATCTGACTTTAATTGTATTTTTATTTCATTTTGAGTTTTCATAAAAAATGTAATCTATTTTAGTTAGTTTGCAAGCATTCCGTATTTTTTTATTTTATGTATTTTATTAGGTTCTCATCTAGTCTCTTATTTATCAGGGGTAGCCACGGTGGAATGAACCGCCAACTTATCCAGCATATGTTTTACGCAGCGGATGCCCTTCCAGCCGCAACCCAGTACTGGGAAACACCCATACACGCTCACATTCACAGACACCAATGTCTTTGGACTGTGGGGGAAACCGGAGCACCCGGAGGAAACCCACGCTAACACAGGGAGAACAACCAAACTCCAACTGACCCAGCCGGGACTGGAACCAGCGACCTTCTTGCTGTGAGGCGACAGTGCTAACCACTGAGTCACCGTGCCACCTTTTCATTTAATAATCACGTTTTATATCACTTTAATTAACAAAACAAATTTAATAATTTACATTTACACAAAAACTGGTCATTTTTTATTAGTTTGGAGTTTGTTTACTCTTGACTCTTTTGCTAGAAAGATCAACAGAAGACCGTAATCTTTCTACTCTACTCCATGCAGTTACTCTAGTGAACACCAATGACAGAATTCTCATTTATATTATAATTTGTCCATTGAGATTCGAATGCATGGAATACATTTAGGACTCAACCCCCTTCACAGTTACTTATTCTGTCCTGTTAAACCCGTCATCGCCATCTATTTATTTAAGACCATCAAAGAAAATGGCTGTGACAGATCAAATTGGAAAAACAGTGTGTTGATGAAGAGAAGTGTTTGTCAGCATTATCAGAAAAATTGTTATATTGTTTATGACTCAACACCATCTTGATTAATTGCTTATTGGATGCAGTCATCGTTTACATGCTAAAAAGTACAAGTACAACTGTGCACGATACTTGTGTTGGTGCTGTATAAAGGCTTGTTTGCTCTCATCGTAATGAAGCCTGGATTCAGGCCTGATAGCAGAAGCAAACGCTCCTGGCGTCCAGCGAACTGCATTGAGGTTATTCAAAATGGATCACGTCCAAGCCTCTAGTTTACAGATTTGGACATGAAACATCCAAGCCTGAAGGAGTGACTTTGAATGTTGTACAGTTACTTCAGATGCTTCAGGATTCTGGGTTTTTAAATTGGGCTTTAGATGCTAACCTAACTAGTATTTCTAAACACAAAACATTTATTGTCCTAATAAAAAAAAAAATAATAATAATTAATATTTAATGTTATATAGAAAAAGGCACAACAATATGCTCCTTATAATAATTTACAATTCTCAATTCTCATTTAAACTGTCAAACTCTTCACAACTTCTCGATCATTTTTCATTGTGTAAACAATCACACTCAAAAGAGTCTTCAATTGTCAAACATTTGTATACACGCATGTTTCCACTTATATATTCTTATATACTTATGTTTCCATTTATATATATATAGTTGGCAACTTATCCAGCATATGTTTTATGCAGCGGATGCTCTTCCAGCTGCAACCCATCACTGGGAAACATCCATACACACTCATTTACACACACACACATACACACACCACGGACAATTTTAGCTTACCCAATTCACCTATACCACATGTTTTTGGACTTGTGGGGGAAACCGGAGCACCTGGAGGAAACCCACGCAAACACGGGGAGAACATGCAAACTCCACATAGAAATGCCATATATATATATATATATTCTTACAAAAATAAATGTACTGTATAAATACAAATGTTTATATATTTTTTTCTATGTACTATTGACTCCTCTCAACAAATATCATATTTTTTTAAACTTAATTTTCATGGTTGACTGTCATGGTAAAAAAAACAAAAACTAATCATTTTGAGCAGTGTGGCTCACACGATGACAAATACATTATGTTTTGGTGGCCTTGGCCAAATTACTGACATGATAACTAGGTTTTGAAGCATGAATGAAATGTTTTGGGGGAGTAACTACATTTTGCAGACATGCAATAAAGTTCTGAAGTTCCAGCAAACCGTTTTGACATTTGCACTCACAGTTTAGAGAAGGTTAAAACTGTTTCGAAAAATGTTGCAAAGCAATTGAGAAAAACTGTTAAAGAACATTCAAAAGTATGACACCAAATGTTCAAAATGTAATTAAATTTAACAATTGAATTAAAAACTTCAGACATTGTGTAAAGTGAAGTGAATGAATGAATAAATAGATGAATTACTAAATGAGATAGATTACTAAATTACTAAAAGCAAAACTACAATTTGTTGTTTTCATTAAAAAAAATTATATTTACAGTTTTTCTCAATTGCTTTGGCACATTTTTCGAAACAGCTGGAACTTCAGAACTTTATTGCACATCTGCAAAATGTAGTTACTCCCCCAAAACATTTCATTTATGCTTCAAAACCTAGTTATCATGTCAGTAATTTGGCCAAGGCCACCAAAACATAAAGTATATTTGTCATTGTGTGAGCCACACTGCTCAAAATGATTAGTTGTTTTTTACCATGACAGTCAACCATGGAAATTAAGGTTTAAAAAATGTGACGTTTTGACATTTGCACACTCAGTTATTCTCTAAACTGTGTGTGCAAATCTCAAAACGGTTTGCTGGAACTTCAGAACTTTATTGCATATCTGCAAAATGTAGTTACTCCCCCAAAACATTTCATTCATGCTTCAAAACCTAGTTATTGTGTCAGTAATTTGGCCAAGGCCACCAAAACATAGTGTATTTGTCATCGTGTGAGCCATACTGCTCAAAATGATTAGTTGTTTTTTTTCACCATGACAGTCAACCATGAAAATTAAGGTTTAAAAAAAATCTGATATTTGTTTGGAGAAGTGAATAGTACATAGAAAAAAGTATAAACATTTGTATTTATACAGTACATTTTTTTTTGTGTACGAATGTATTACATGTAAGGTACAATCTTGCTTGTTGAATTACTGTATTGTATATTTCAGATTTCTTATGTTACCACAAATACACAAAAATACTACAAAATAGCATCAAAAGCAAGGAAAAAATCATTCTTAGTGGACATCCTGTCACTCTTGTTGGCCTTGCCAGAGATTACACTTCTTCCAATTGCTCTTCCACGAGCATGTTACAGCAGTTCAGGATTGTGGAAGTTCTCTGTTTTCAAAAAAAGGTAGTGATTGTGCTGTGAAAAAATCTACATATATATACATATTGCTCCCAAACTTGATTGGTTAAATAGATGAGGCCATTTGTATTGCCATTAGAGGTCATTTACCATTTTAGCAGGTTACAAACAATGTCAATATCAGATATTTATGGTGTGAACATGCGTGTATACAAATGTTTGATAATTGAATATATTATTTTGAGTGTGATAGCTTACACGATGAAAAATGATCGAGAAGTTGTGAAGAGTTTGACAGTTTATATGAGAATCGACTCATGAGTTTTGATCTACAATCCATATGCAATTAGTTTTTGTCCAAACTACAGACAGTTGTACTTACTGTTTGCACACATGTGCCAAAGCATTTACAATTTGCTTAAATCAATAAGAAATGTCTGAAGTGAACAATAAGCTAATTGTTTAGAGATCTAAACTTGTTGTTTTGAAAAATAAAAAATTCTATCGAGAATTGAGCCAAAGCAATTGAGAAAACCTGTAATGTTACTAAGAAACAGGAACAACAATATGCTCCCTATAATAATTAACTGTCACTTTATATCAATTCCATGTTACTTGTTAATACTCTATTAAAAAAAAAATATATATATATATATATATATATATATATTATGAGGCAAAACAAAACATACATTTAAAAGAACATTCAAAAGTATGAAACCAAATGCTCATGGTTTAAAATTGTTTAACAATTTAATTTGAAACTTCAGAAATTGTGTAAAGTAAAATGGATGGATGAATAGGAGAGATAGGTAGCTCATTTTAAATAAATAATTTGAACAAACAGCAAACATCGATTGATGGATGGATAGATGGATAGATGGATAGACAGACAGACAGACAGACAGACAGACAGACAGACAGACAGACAGACAGACAGACAGACAGACAGACAGATAGATAGATAGATAGATAGATAGATAGATAGATAGATAGATAGA
>CAIGQV010019178.1:7683533-7698113 GCA_903798115.1 Danio jaintianensis | reverse complement strand
AGATAGATAGATAGATAGATAGATAGATAGATAGATAGATAGATAGATAGATAGATAGATGCTAAGTTTGTTTTGCTACCCTGTTCACTGTTATATGTTAAGTTACATTTTATTGTTTGCATTTAGGTGTTTTTTCCGTTTCTGAGGTCACAACCCACCGTCTGACAACCACTGGATCATTACAATTACTAAATGTGGAGGACTAAATTATGGGTGGGTGTCTTTGTTCAAGCATACCAGAGTATAATAGGCATCGTCTCTGACTGTGCTGAATGAGTTAACCTTTGCCAGTTCAGCTCTGACCCGCAGACTGATTGCTTAGAGATTATCCCGAGATCAACAGAAAACAATTCATTAACTTCCCATAATATCCTTAATTAGACATTTTCACAACCTAAATGGCAGAGGAATAAAACCGCATAGAAATTGATTCATTACTGAGCGAGCTCTTGATTTATAATTTGATGATTTCAATTAAGTTGGCTGATGATGAGTACCTGCTCTTGCAGACTCAGCTGACACACAGGTGCAGACCGGCGGCCAATGCACATCCAGTTTGACGGAGGACGAGGAACAACGCCACGGAGAAAATCAGCCCGCTATGGCAAGCTGTTTTAACATTTAAAGTCTGTGCCAAATCAAAATTCATTAGGTTTAATTAGGTAGTGCACATTGCTATTCTTTTGGTGAACAATTAAACAAGTTGATCAACTGAAGATATAAATCTTTGTTTTAGAAAATAAATAAATGTTTGTTTTGGTAATCTTTAATCAAAGTCTGATAGAAATAAAACCCCGCCCCCTACTCAATATTTTGTTTCAGTTGGAAGTACATCAACATACTGAAATAAAAGTCTCTGCAATTTCCAGTTCACACACTTTAAAAAAAGGTCAATTATTCAATATTTTCATGTTCAATTCAATTCAATTCAATTCATCTTTATTTCTATAGCGCTTTTACAATGTAGATTGTGTCAAAGCAGCTTCACATAGAAGATTATAGTGAATTGGAATGGTGTCCGTTCAGTTTTTAGAGTTTAAGTTCAGTTCAGTTTAGTGTGGTTTAAATTTTCACTGCTGAGAGTCCAAACACTGAAGAGCAAATCCATCGATGCGCAGCTCTACAGGTCCTGAACCATGCAAGCCAGTGGCGACAGCGGCGAGGAACGAACTTCAGCAATTTGCGAAAGTGAAGGAAAAAAAAAAAACCTCGAGAGAAACCAGGCTCAGTTGGGCACGACCATTTCTCCTATGGCCAAACGTCTTGTGCAGAGCTGCAGTCTAGGCGCCGGAAGCTGGTAAATGCTGGACGTCAGCGAAGACTCGTCTGTCTGTTCAATGTGAAGAGATTTGTTTTATTTTGCAAAATTCATTTTTAAGACCTAAAAACAGCTTATTATTATTATTTTCGAGGGTAATGGCGAAGTTGAAAACTCATATAATAATCAAATATTGCTCTTAATGTATCATGAAATCAAGCTTTAACAGTTCATCCGAGAATGTATAGTTGTTTAAAACTCAAATCTGCTGTTTATTTATAAAGATGGTGCATATTTTAAAATGTCCTTTGACAATTGCAGAAACGTGCACCTCCAGGTGATAACAGGCGCTCTTCACTCATGTATCCGGTGAGGGCAGCTTTTCCTCGGCTAGACATTCTGACATTTGCCCCTGACTTTAAAATCGTTTAGTGCTATGATTGTTGTAACAGAAAATGATTGTAAATTTGAAAATGCTCATTTTAACCACGCTGGATTTAATCAATATTTTCTTTTTTTGAAATTATTCAAAAATAATAGACAAATTCTTATAATAAAATTTATTAGATTTTATTACAGAAATTTTTAAGCAATTTCAAAGCAAAAAATGCCCTGAAAACAGAAAAACATTTTTTTTTATTAATAAATAAAGTGTACATATTAAATGTAATAATTTCACTGATTGCCCATTCCTTATATCTACAGTTGCAATCAGAATTATTAAACCCCCTTTGATTTTTTTTTCTTTTTTAAATATTTCCCAAATGAAAAAACTGAACTGACACCATTTCAATTCACTATAATCTTCTATGTGAAGCTGCTTTGACACAATCTACATTGTAAAAGCGCTATAGAAATAAAGATTAATTGAATTGAATGATGTTTAACAGAGCAAGGAAATTTTCACAGTATGTCTGATAATATTTTTTCTTCTTGAGAAAGTCTTATTTGTTTTATTTCAGCTAGAATAAAAGCAGTTTTTAATTTTGTAAAAAACTATTTAAGGTGAAAAATTATTAGCCCCTTTAAGCTATATATTTTTTCGATAGTCTACAGAACAAACCATCGTTATACAATAACTTGCCTAATAACTCTATCCTGCCAAGTTAACCTAATTAACCTAGTTAAGCCTTTAAATGTCACTTTAAGCTGTATAAGTTTTTATAGTTAGCTGTATAAGTTCACTTATTTAAGCTGTAAGTGTCTTGAAAAATATCTAGTAAAATATTATTTACTGTCATCATGGCAAAGATAAAATAAATCAGTTATTAGAAATGAATTATTACAACTATTATGTTTAGAAATGGCGTCACGGTGGCGCAGTGGGTAGCACGTTCGCCTCACAGCAAGAAGGTCGCTGGTTCGAGCCTCGGCTGGGTCAGTTGGCGTTTCTGTGTGGAGTTTGCATGTTCTCCCCGTGTTCGCGTGGGTTTCCTCCGGGTGCTCCGGTTTCCCCCACAGTCCAAAAACATGTGGTATAGGTGAATTGGGTAGGCTAAATTGTCCGTAGTGTATGTATGTATGTGTGTGAATGAGTGTGTTTCCCAGTGATGGGTTGCAGCTGGAAGGGCATCCGCTGCGTAAAACATATGCTGGATAAGTTGGCGGTTCATTCCGCTGTGGCGACCCCAGATTAATAAAGGGACTAAGCCGAAAAGAAAATGAATGAATGAATGTTTAGAAATGTGTTTCTAAAAATCTTCTTTCCATTAAACATGGGAAAAAAAATAAACAGGAGGGCTAATAATTCAGGGGGTTTAATAATTCTGATTGCAACTGTATATATACACTGTAAAAAATTCTTCATGTCTTAATTTTTATTAGTTGAATCAAATCAACTTTTCATTGGCTGATAGCCATGTGAAATTCTGCCAGTAACAGCACTCGACCCGCCTCTTCACCCTTCACCCTTGTGTATTACTCCGCCCACATACGGCGACAAGCTGAGGACACTCTACAGTTTGACAAATATTACTGCTGTTGGGCAGCATTAAGTACTTTTGAGGCTTTTTTAGGCGAGAATGTAGTTGTTTAGATTGCAACTATGCAGTTTATTCATAAGGATAGTGCCTATTTTAAAATATTTATAATTTCTGAGCCTGTCATTGAGCTGAGCAAAAACGGTTGACGATGTTCATCATGACAGGACCGCATAATAAGCCCTCAGAAGATTAAAACAGCGTAATTTCTAACTACAGCTGATCAAATCATTATTAAACTGGTAAGTGATATTCTAAGTTGATCTCTCTCTTTTGTATGTTGTCATGCTGTATTTATACCATATAATTGTAGTGTATTGAGTGTGAGATGGGACTCGCATATCAGGAATGTGTGTTGTGTTGGCAGAAAGAAAGAAGAAATGCCCGCATGTGTTTAGCATTTTTTCTTATCGCAAACACAAGAGCAATCTGGTAGTGATTGCACTGCTTTTTTCGGGGTTAATTATTGTGATATCCCGATTGCAACAGAGAAATACTGTAGACAGTAATAATGTAGGGAGATATCTCTGTAGACTGATGGCATTTCATGTCACGTTCAGCCTTATAATCTTAAAATGTCAGCAAAATCACCTGTTTTTTTCTTCACTTCAGATATTACGCTAGAGAATCATTCAAATACTAGCTCTAAAGTGACGTTGGTGAATCAGTAACGGCTTCTGCTGTTCTGACGTCAGCTGCAGATGTGAATGAATGGCGGAAGAAACTTGTAGCAGTGCGATATGGCTGTATATCAGCACTGGTGAGACACTAAGGCATGCTCCCACCAGTGCTGATATAGCCATATCGCACTGCAACTCGTGTGATACTGTTCATACATTCCATGCAAAAGTGTTATTCATTCATTTTCTTTTCAGCTTAGTGCCTTTATTAATCTGGGGTCGCCACAGCGGAATGAACCGCCGTTATTCATATTTTAATTAATCTAGAAAAAAGGAAATACATCTTACTGATACAAAACCTTTTGAAATTGTTTGTAACAATGTAAACTTTCTTGCTGTCACTTTTGATCAGTTTCAAACTGTTGAATGTGTTAACTATTTTAAAAAGTGACATCAGATGTTTACAATTTTATTTTAATCGATCCTTGCTTAATATGTCTAATATTATCTAATGATTAAGTATTATAGTATCTATGTCACAGGTGCCCACTCCACAAACACACAGATCACAGTATTTATCCATATTTATTTACACTTACAACAAGGAACTGGAAACATTAATCACAACAGGCCCACCAACACGCTAGACTGGGAGTGTGGCAATACAACACCGGACAAAGACAGAACAGAACACAGAAGTATAAATACACAAGACATAATGAACTGAATACAAACAGTGGTGAGACACAGGTGGAGATACTGAAACATTAACACATGGCGGGAAAACAGAACAAGGGAAGCACATGACATCAACAGAAGCACATGGAACAAACACCACATGACCCAACACAACACAGACACACCAGACATGTGACAATCTAATGATAGGTTCTGTTGTTTAAAATATAAGTGCAAGTACTGTACCTAATAAATAAAACATATATACTGTTAATATCTGCAATACATGGTGTTCAGAAATGAATAGTTATTAATATCTCACTAATAAATCCCAATGCAAGTCAATGGGAAAAATGTGCAATTTGTTACTAGTAAAATTATAATAGTTCTGATGAAATTAATACAATCTTATGAATAAGTAGTTAATATGTGTTACATTTAATACATATCTAATAAATAAGCACTAACTCTTACTACTTAATTGGAAAAAATTCTTAAAACCATATACAGTTGCATGAAAATTGATAGGACATACTAGCATGATTTATAGATTAAATGATAAAGCAGCTTGCCATACATTCATGCTTCCTAACGGACAAGGCTTAATTATAATTACTTTGTCTAAATAAGACTATCAGTGCTTACCAATTTTAGCAAAATAGTTTCCATCCGTGTGGGTGGCATTAAGTAAACTCATACCTTAAGAGACGAACACTTTGGATATCAGATTTGATTGGTCTTGGGACTCTGAAAGTGAACTATATATTAATTAACGAGCTCTCATGTATGATCAGAATCTACGGCTGCTGTGTTGTCAACAGGATGAAACTGCATGTAAAGTGATTCATTATAGATCTGGGTCTTAATTAATGTGTTTGGCATTCAAATCAGGTGTTTTGAGATAGAATTCTCAACCATGATCGCTGCGGTGGAAATCTCTCATTAAGTTGCTCAAATAACACATTTCAACACTCAAGGGTATTTAGACACTCCTGAAGTGAGCTCTATACACTTTCTTATAGGCTACTGCGCTTATTTAAACGACTTATCTGTCCTTAAAGGGGAAATGCAATGATTTTCTAATAAATTCAGCATTGTTATAGTACACCAAATATACTTTTAAAAGTGAAGCATAGTACGTAGGTCTATTATTTGGTTTAAGAATGGTTTGAGAGCCAGATTTGACATATTTCAGAGTAATCAGCTTACAGAAATGGATACATTTAAAACCCTGAGGCAAACATTTCATTGTATCTTTAGGCTGTCATGGAAGAGAGTATTTTCATCATAAAAAAAGCCTCACATACATTTTTGGGGGTTAAAGAAAAAGTTACTTATAAGCATGGACTTTTTTAAAATTATTATTATTTTGTAAAGTGTTACAAACATTTTTTACAGAACTTCAAACGTTTGGGAAAATTTTATCCCCAATCCAATAATACTGTTATTTAGCAAGGAAGCATTAAATTGATAATAATAATGATAATAATAATAATAATAATAATAATAATAATAATAATAATAGCTTTGACACAGTGGCTCAGTGGTTAGCACTGTCGCCTCACAGCAAGAAGGTCGCTGGTTTGAGTCCCTGCTGGGTCAGTTGGCATTTCTGTGTGGAGTTTGCATGTTCTCTCCGTGTTGGTGTGGGTTTCCTCCGGGTACTCCGGTTTCTGCCACAGTCCAGTGTATGTGTGTGAATGTGAGAGTGTATGGGTGTTTCCCAGTACTGGGTTGCAGCTGGAAGGGCATCCGCTGTGTAAAACATATGCTGGATAAGTTGGCAGTTCATTTCACTGTGGCAACCCCTGACGAATAAAGGGACTAAGCCGAAGGAAAATGAATGAATGAATAAATGATTGAATGAATGAATAATAATAATAATAATAATAATAATAATAATAATAATAATAACAACATTTAAAATGTGTAAAACTATTTTTTTTTTTTTTTTTTTATCTAGACATCAGAGTATTCTAAGGGAAAAATCAAATAAATGTTGCACAAACAAATACATATGCAAATAAACAAATAATAATAATAATAATAATAATAATAACAACATTTTTTCAAATATTTGTTTATCTATAGATCAGAGTGTTCTAAGGGGAAAAAAATCTAATAAATGTTGCACAAACAAATAATTATGCAAATAAACAAATGAGAAATAATAATAATAATAATAATAATAATAATAATAATAATAATAATAATAATATTAATAATAAAGCAGCCAAAAAGTTAGTACTATAAAATTACATAATAAATACATAAACAAACAACATACATCTTTTCCTTTTTTTATGTTTTTACATTATTATTATTAATATATAATAATTATAATGTTATTATAATAATAACAAATATGTCATCAAAGTGTTCTAGGGGAAAATAAATAAAACAAATAAATATGCAAATAAACAAATAATTAAATGAGAAATAATATTAATATTAATAAGCAGCCAAAAAGCTATTACTATAAAATTACATAATAAATACTTAACATTTTTTTTCCTTTAAAAAAAAATGTTTTTACACATTTATTTTACATATATATTACATGTTTTTACAATATTATTACTTTTACTGGAGTGGTCAAATAGCAGCCTTGTTGAGCACAAGAGATTTTGCACCCCATCTTCCATTGTTCAGACAAACCCAGAGTCATTGATCAGTCTAGAAGTTGACATAGTGTTTACACTCTTTTTAAAGTCAACCTATTAATGGTTACTTACAGTCCCAGCACTGGGCATTTCAATGAAAATGACACACTTCACCTTTAACTTTGCCGTCGTCTCTGAATATTGACGTGGTCCATCTGGACAGAGCTAATATATCTTTGTAAAGTGGAGCTGTAGAGTCATGTATCATGAGCAAGTCTCTGTGGCGTTTTCACATCATCCATGTTTGTCTCCTGAAACAGCCTTGAACGGTGTTAGCAGGAGTGATACATGAGTCCCCAGACTCCTCTCACAGAGGCCACACACTGGAACTGCAAACAGCCATTTGTGAGCAAGAGAAAGAGAGAGAGAATGGATGCTGCTGGAAAAGTGGAGGTGCAGGTGATTAATGGATGGATGGAACTGGGAAGGACGTTTGAGAGAGAGAGAGAAATAGATGTCAATGACTTTAAACTCCATTCGACTCCATTTCTGTGCCTCAATTGAATTGTTTTCTCAAGCTTTGGCCATATTTTGTAGAACTTTTGCAACACTAGAAGTGGTGAAAATGTACATCTGATATGGGTTTCAGAAGTCAGTGTGACAGAATGACTCAACAGCGCCACCTATAAACAATCAATGAACTGCCCATAGTGCTACTTTTCACATAGACATACAAAATTTGGTAAAACAGACGAAACGTCTCAATGCTAAAAGTCAAAATCAAAGTCCCTTAGAGCAAAATACAATGCCTAGAAATGGATTTTCCCCCAAAATGTAATCAGATCAACTCCAAATTTGGGAAATAACTTTTGCGATGTTAAATTGATTTGCATTTCTATTGAAGAGTGTCACATAGACATACAAAAATGGAACGGCTCAATGCTAAAAGCCAAAATCAAAGCCCTTTAGAGCAAAATCCATTTCTAGGCATTCTATTTTAACTATCTTCTTCCAAAAATGAAATCAGATCAACTCCAAATTTAGGAAATAACTTTTGCGATGTGAAATTGATTTGCGTTTTTATTGAAGAGTGTGTCCTTCAATGTTTCACCGTTAAACCCTGGTATACAATTTCATACAATATGCCACACATTGTTTACATTTGATATTGAGTCCAGGCCTGAACACGTTCATGCCTATATTCAGTAACACTCATGCGGGCAACAGGAAATGACATGTTTACACTTACACAAACACAAAATAGGGCTCACCCCTATATTCCCTAATCCCTTCGAAGGGTTTATCCTCTGGAGTGACAGCTATGAAGGGATTAGGGAATAGGGATGAGCCCTTTAAAACGGAACGCTGTGTGTGACACCAAACAACTTCCCTGTGTAAAGGATCATGCGGCCTGAAGTGTCAATCAGTTGTACCCATTGAAACTTTTCATCCAAAGGCCAGTTTTCAGCACTTAGGTTTGGAACGGCACTCCAATATGGTGGCCATGCTTGTTTTGAGTCCAAAGTGCCATTTCGAGTAAATCCCCTTTTGGAATGCACTAACAATGCCAAATCTGCTCCAAACCTCAACTGTTTGATCTGCAAGTCAGCATGCTGATATAATCGTAACACCACCTGCTGTTAGTGATGGAAGAAACTAAGCTTTGAAACAATTGGACCAATTGCTTCGCCAACTGATTTACTGTTTTGAAGTGTTCGAAACATCACATGCTAGGAACACCTGCTGGTCGAAACAGTGTAAATGCAACAAAAACTCAGGCAAAACATGCATTACAATTGACATTTTCAAACATATGGCAAACTTTAAATTTGAAAATATAACCTATAAATGCACAAAGCTCATCGTCTAATATCCTTAAATATTACGTGTCTGCATAACGGGATTGTTTATGATGATAACGGGATATGCAAAGACATGCGCTATAGGTGAATTGGGTAAACAAAATTGGCCATAGTGTATGAGTATGTGTGTGAATGTAAGAGTGTATGGGTGTTTTCCAGTACTGGGTTGCAGCTGGAACGGCATCTGCTGCGTAAAACATATGCTGGAATAGTTGCGACCCCTAATAAACAAGGCACTAAGCTGAAGGAAAATGAATGATTGAATAAATAATATTGTTGTTTGTTCCATGAAGGCTAAACAGGCTTTACTAATATTCCCTTTTCATTTTCAAATATACATTAACACTGTAGCTGTGTGATTCATGTGGATTTTTTTTTGAATTACACAGATTTCCCCCCAGTGGAGAACCATTGCATTTTCAAAATATTTTGAAAGTTATTATGTAACAAATCCTCATTTACTTAAATTACATGACCTTGCCAATTTGATACACACTACAAACCACTAATATGAAACTAAAGATTCGCAAAGGTTACGAAGCTTCATGAAGCAATGCTTCGAAAGCAGCAATCACTAGCTGCTGGTATAAAGAAATGTGACGTTTTAGACTAACTCAATTATGTAATCTTCAATCTGCCACAAATGTATGACAAAATTCCATGCCTGAAGACATCTACATACCAATACTCAGCTACTAGAGTCATCTGGTGGCAGAAGGAAGTTTGGCACATGTTAATGACTGACATATTCCTCCAATATTTACACTTAAATGCATGTTGCCCAACAAACAATGTTATAAAACTATTAGTGCAAGGACTCTTTCAATGCTATTTGCAACTTTAATTCATTTTACTATATGTCTTTATCTTATTTTACATGTTCAATATTTCTTTTTTGTGGCAGCACTGTGGCTCAGTGGTTAGCACTGCCTCACTGCAAGAAGGTCGCTGGTTTGTGTCCCGGCTGGGCCAGTTGGCATTTCTGTGTGGAGTTTGCATGTTCTCTCCGTGTTGGCGTGGGTTTCCTCTGGGTGCTCCGGTTTCCCTCACAGTCCAAAGACATGCGCTATAGGTGAATTGAATAAAGTAAATTGGCCGTGTGTGTGTGAATGTGAGAGTGTATGGGTGTTTCTCAGTACTGGGTTGTGGCTGGAAGGGCATCTGCTGTGTAAAACATATGCTGGAATAGTTAGCGGTTCGTTCCGCAGTGGCGACCTCTGATAAATCAGAGACTAAGCCGAAGGAAAATGAATGAATGATTGAATATTTCTTTGTTCTTACAAATCAATGAATATGATAAAAATGCATTTTAATTCAAATCACAGTAGCATCCATCTAATGTATGACAGATTCAAGTTTTCAGGCATACATGCAGAGTCTTTTCAAACTTTGGGTTTTAATTTTAGAAGCAAATCCTTGTAAAGTTTTAAATATGCAAATCTGCAACCCAATCATACCAGAGGGCATTTACTGAGACTACAATCCTCCACGCTTATTCATGTTCTGTTGAGGGGGTCAAACAGGACAGAACATAGCCTATTACTTCTAAATTATGATGCTTTTTGATGTAAAAACCTTAATAAATCATTATAAGTGGAAGTGATTAATAGATTGATGGAAGCGGTGAGGACGTTTGAGAGAGAAATAGATGTCAATGACTTTAAACTCCATTCGACTCCATTTTTTTGGCGCATCACTTGGATTCCTTCCCCAAGATTTTCCCATATTTTTGTTTTATGTCTTTCTGTCTCAGAGTGAGGTGTGTTTTTCTCTTCTGCTGTCAAGATGAAAACCTTGTAAACCCCAAAGAGCAGCTTTTCGGGACAGCGAGGAAAAAGGAAATCTGTTCTGTACAGCTCCGTCTTGTAGTTTAAAAGCTGTTAACAGTTAAGGTGTTTACCACCATGTTTTTTTTTCCCTTCTTCTGTACACCTGGAGGATTCAGACACCTGTCAGCTCTCAGCTTCAGTCATGTGGTGAAATCCAAATGATTATGACAAACTTCATCATGGGTTTTCTTGTCTCCGTGATAACATGAATGATTTATATGTGAAAGCACATCTGTAAAAATGACCTGGCAAAATGAACTGCACCACAGACCATCTGGACCGCCATCTGATAATGATTAAGAATATTTAATGAGCAATGAGTTTGGGTGGGCTTGCTATATTACATTGAAATGTGTTAATTAAAAAAAAAAAAAAAAAACAGGTTCAAAATGAATACATTTATAAAATACAATGCTTTAGGATTTGGTAACGCATAGTCCTCTGAGGCACTTTAATTTTTTTTTACAATCTGATTTAAAACCATGTTATGTTAAAAGATTTCCATTTTAAATGTGTATAAATCCTTTAAAAAAAAAAAAGTGGAACCAGTTACAAATTAATAATTAGTTGATGTATATGTATACAGTATGTATATGTATATTCATTTATTCATTCATTTTCCTTCGGCTTAGTCCCTTATTTATCAGAAATGAACCAGAACGCCAGAATGAACCACCAACTATTCCAGCATATGTTTTACGTACATGACACCCATAGAATCTCACATTCACACATGCACTCATACACTAAGGCCAATGTAGTTCATCCAATTCACCAATAGCGCATGTCTTTGGACTGTGGGGGAACCTGGAGGAAATCCAAACGGACACGAGGAGAACATGCAAACTCCACACAGAAATGGCAACTGGCCCAGCCGGGACTCAAACCAGCAACCTTCTTGCTGTGAGGCGAGAGTGCTAACCACTGAGCCACCATGCCACCTTGTATATGTATATATGTATACCATTTAATAACCTGCACCTGCATCTGAAGTAGGAATGACACTACTTTGTGGTGTAATTTTCAATTGGAACTCACTGGTTCATGTTTTAATCTGTTGTTTTTGTAGGAGTTCTGCTCTGCTGGTGTTTTGTGTCAGAAACAGGGTTTTCTTTTTCAGCAGGGCGATTAAAACAGAACCCAGTGTGGTGCTTTGAGCGCGGAACACAGTTTAACAGCGGCTGCCTGAAGTATATTTGATGAAAGTTGATGCTGATGAGGTTTATATTTTAGTCAGCCAAGCAAAAAAAGAAAACTGTAATGAAACTAGACACTTCAGCAGAGCAGAACTTCGACAGAAAACAACAGACTAAAACATTAACCACTGCAAGCTAACAAATGTTGCTCAGCTCACATTGAAAATTATGCCCATCTTCACTGCTACCGTTTTCAGATACTGGAAACCATGAATAAGTGCATTGAATTTAGTCAGGGGCGTCACGGTGGCACAGTGGGTAGCACAATCGCCTCACAGCAAGAAGGTCACTGGTTCGAGCCCCGGGTGTCAGTTGGCATTTCTGTGTGGAGTTTGCATGTTCTTCACGTGGGTTTCCTCCGGGTGTTAAATAATATAAATTGGCCATAGATTATGAGTGTGAATGAGTGTATTTGAGTGGTGTACAAGAGTGGTGTTTCCCAGTGTTCGGTTGCTGCTGGAAGGGCATCTGCGGCTAAAACATATGCTGGATAAGTTGGCGGTTCATTTTGCTGTGGCGAATCCTGATGAATAAAGGGACTAAGCCAAAAAGAAAATGAATGAATGAATGAATTTAGTCAAATTAAAAAGGTCATTAATGAGATATTAAAACTTACTTGATCAATTGACATATAGAAGGTCTTTGTACTAGAACATAACCCTGTAAGTATCAGAACTCAAAATGTTCTCGTTAGCATTAAAACAGCTAATATTAAAGCCATTCTGCCAAAACAACAAGATGAGGAATGAGACACTTTATTAGGCAATAGTGTGGCTAAACTCCCCATTCACAGAAGATCAATGCCTACTTCAGTATCACTGCCTGTTTAGCCCCATTCACCAATTCACTCTGTAGTAGGTCAGCCCCTCCTGGATTTCGTGTAAAAAAAAATCTGATTTTTTGCGACTAAATGCTTGATTATATGGCGAGTTTTTGCAAAACTTGTAGCAAATTTTACAGCATTTCTTTTGTTGTTTTGCTATGAAAACACACACAAATGTACACATCTTAATGCTTAATAAATGTTTTGACCTCGAAAATCATTGATTTCTGTAATTTATATAAAGTAAATACTGAGAAAAACAGAGAGAAACTAGATTTTACCCCTAAAATTGCTGTATCATATTTGAAAATGAAACCAACTGTTTGAAAATAATGCATCTATGTGGTTTAATGGCTATTTGACCACATTGTTGGACATGATGCAGAGCATGCATGCTTACAGTATGTGTGTGTGAGTAAGAGAGAACCAACGCATATGACAACATGATGCATATATACAATACGTAGAAATTTAGCAAGTGATATAACTCACGTGGCCTAAATCAAACAGCCTTTGAATGCATGTTGCGATAATGTCACATGACGTGGATCACATACCAGATGAGGAGCTTGTATTAACAACTTGAGGCTTTGCACACCGGGCGAGCCTATTCTATTTGCGAATACTATGTTTCTAAATGTAAAACTATGCAGATGATGCTCTGTGGTGCGGCAGGAATTTGAACAGTGTCCCGACTGTCCAAAATATGCAGAAAATTTGTGGCAATTAAAAAAAAAGCTGACTCATTTTAATTAGCTAATTTTGTGACATTCGCTTGATTTTACATTAAATTTAGCGATCACAAAATTTCGAAATCCTGGAGGTTCTGGTAGGTAAATAAAGATAGAAGCAAATGCAGGTCTACACACAATCCAAATTATAATACTCCAAAGACAAGAAGACTCTGAGCAGAGAGAGGTTGTGGAAAAACACGTAAGATCCCAACATCAGGAAAGAGTGGATGAATTGTATTTTTAACTAAGTTCCAGAGCTTAGAACTTGTATCTCAATTCCCCTCATTTTTAACAAGGCACAATTTGATGCAGGATTTTCAGAAAGAGTAGAGATAAATGATTCTGATTATATTGGATCCGACAGTAATGTTGCACCACACAAATGTAGAGAATTTTTTTTTCACTATTATTAATATTACAGACTTCATATACTTTTGATACATAACCTTTGTACATAAGTTCAGAAAACAAAATGTTGAAAAGTTTTCATAGCAGCGGACAGTTACTTCACAATCCAATTGAATTTCAAACATGATCAGTATAGATCTTACAAAGTTAGACAAGTTACAATGTCCTTCCAAAGATTTTCAATTTAAATGAAATTGAAATGAGGAGTAATATAAAGACAATAAGGAACATCTTAAGTATCTATATAATGACATTCAAGGACTTTATGGAAGTATTTGACATTTTAAGAGTGAGAATCTAACAAAAGTGGATAGAAACCATCTCTTTCTTGTTCCAGACTATAATTTTTTTTTTTTTTTTTTTGGCCAATATACTCTCACAAAACTAAACGGAAGCACATAACCTAGTGGAAATTGGAACGAATTGTTCTCTTCCTTGTGTGCGACTCATTTGTCTTTCTAAGGAGATGGAGAAGTTTTCTTGAGGAAAAACCCAACACACTTTCCAGTGCTCAGAAAACAGTTTCTGGCTAATGCTCTAAACTTACTAATGGTCTAAAAACCTTTATAAATATGCCACGATGATAAATA
>CAIGQV010019178.1:7662759-7675769 GCA_903798115.1 Danio jaintianensis | reverse complement strand
CCCCCCCCCCCCCCCCCCCCCCCCCCCAAAAACCACTACCCACTTTCTTTCTTTTTATAGTATATATTTTTTGCGTTTTTTTTTTTTTTTTTCAAAATAGCAGTATTGTGTAGGAAAGCTGTGACCCTGACAAAACCACAAACATAAACATTTTTTAAATCATCTTGCTTTATTCTCTTCAAAAAATTCCAACTTCAACAAACGTGACTACCTGCCCCCATCTGACATTTATGAAAAATAGATTTTCTCGAGCAAAAAGAGGTTCAAGCTTCAGTTAAAGTTGAAAGCAGCACACAGCAACCCTTCCACAGGACACGAACAAGTGGACTTTTGACTCTGTATACTGAAGTATTTGGCTGTTAAACTGTTTATTCCTTTATGCTAAAAATGGTAGAGGCGGTAGGTTACAGAAGAGCAGCGTGCAGGGCTGGCGTGAGCGAGTTAAATAGTGAGCAAAGTGAATTTTTTTATTTATTTGTTTACTAGTACTTTTCCACTTTTTTGTTTGATATCATCACATTTTTCTTTTGCTTCTTGATTCATTTTGACCAAAAAAAGTTTAAAGATGTTACTTCCAACATAGGGTGATTGTGATGTAGGCCTATATACATTTCTGGAGATCGCAAATTATGTAGCCAGAAGTACGTATGGCTGCATTTCATCTTTAAAACGAACGCTACGGTGCGGTATGACGCCGTTCCTTTTCTCGCTTACCAGCTGACCCCTTACCTCCATATGGACGGCTTTTCCGCTGTTACCAGTTTGTCTGGTAGCTCGCCATGTACGTCGGCGGACTTGAGACACAGAGAGGAGTTGACCACAGTGACAGGGTTTAAGTCCGGTGAAGAACGGTTCCAGAAACCAGGTAAGACAAAAACAAAAGCTAAAAAATGAAATAAACAAGTAAATAACAGGGTGAGAATGTGGTAAAATCTGAAAATGTGGTAAAAATGAGTTTTTTTTTCTTTTTTCTGGATTACTTTTTAAAACACTGCAGTTGGGTTTAGGGAAGTGGGTGGGCGGGTCAATCGGTGCTTTTTAAAACATTACTGATTGCTGTTCAGGGAAGGGGGAGGGTCGGGGGATCAGTCGGTTGGTCAGTCGGTAAGTCAGTCAGTTGACTCTGGTCTGATTCGTGAAAAACAAAAACTGCAAAAAAACGTACGTAATCAGAATGAGCCTGAGTTGGTTACTTCAGTCAGAAACTGCAATGCCTTCTATGGGCTGTGCATATAATGCGCTAAGAATTATGCAATTTAAATTAATTTGAAACACAACTAAATATGACTTAAATAAAGAAATCTGATTAATTACAAATCATAATAAATTGAATACTAAAAATAGGTTTAAGTAAATAAACAAATCATAAAAATGTAATGATGTAACAAAAATATTTCCATATATATTTTCCATACAATACAAATATATTTTCCATTTCTATTTAAATTGCATCTCTGTGTAATAAATCTTATTTCCATCTATGAAAAAAAAAAAAAGAAAGAAAAAAGAGACAACTCGAAAAATCTCAGTTTCACCAAATATATGATTTATGTTTATGGGCTCCCAGTGATGGGTTGCAGCTGGAAGGGGATCCGCTGCGTAAAAAACATATGCTGGATAAACTGGCGGTTCATTCCGCTGTGGCGACCCCAGATCAATAAAGGGACTAAGCCGAAAAGAAAATGAATGAATGAATGAATGAATGAATATTTATGGGCTTGAGTAAAACATATTTTATTTCATTCTGTAAAATGTTTTCAGTTAACTTTATTATTTTTCTATTTTTTAATAAAGCATTGTCATTTACAGAGATTTAGATGATAAATCTTTATAGAGCAAAACAAATACTAAAATACACACACCTACATATACATAAATATAAAAAAAATTCTGTGTATTTTATTATTTTTGGCATTTCTGTATATATGACTTTTATCTTTGGATAAGGGGGTCCATTACATGAGTATGGCCCATGGGATCTAAAACACTAACACTTCTTGCACAAGAAGCTTGGCCAAAAGAGAAATGGTCTTGCCCAATTGAGCCTTGTTTCTCTCAAGGTTTTTTTCCTTCACTTTTGTCAATTGGTGAAGTTCCTCGACACTGGATCCTCGACACCTTGGTTTAGGACTTGTGGAGCTGCACATCGACGGATTTGCTCTTCAGTGTTTGGATTTCAGCAGCGAAAATTAAACCACACTGAACTGAACTAAACTGAACTTCAACTCTGAAAACTGGACTGACACAGTTTCAATTTACTAGAACTTCTATGTTAAACTGTTTTGACACAATCTACATTGTAAAAGCGCTATAGAAATAAAGATGAATTGAATTAAAAATTCCATTTTCCAAAATTAATTTTTGAATTAAAATGGCAATCACCGAAGTCCTTCAAGCACAATATGTATTCTGCTATGTGATGGAAATGACATACTGGTGCAAAAAATAAAAAATAAATAAATTGTGCATGACTTTCACAACAAAATGACAAAAATGACAGAATTATCCTGCGAGGCACGTCAGTCCACTGTTGGAAACTGTAAGCAGACAAATTAAATAAACGAGTCAGAGAGTGAAAAATGTGTCCACAAGGCCAAAAGTGTCCACAGCTGAAGAAGCACTCGTCTACAAGCAGCAGATTTATGTGTGACAAAATGACAGGAAAACACTGTCCTGGCGTTTGCCATTATGAGTGAAGAAGTCGTCCAGTGGGAGAGTTTATGACTGTTCTCCATCGATCAGTGCCAGAGAATGGAAAGCACTTAGAGGAACAGAGAGCATGAAGAGGGCGGACAGACTCGCTGCTGATCTACAGGGAACTGGCCTACTAAAACACAGCACGTCATTTAGGAACTCCATGTGAAAGGTGCTTCATTTACTCCTTTTTCGTCCTCCTGGCACTGATAAAAAAAATATATATTGTTTAGCGTTAAGGTCATGTCGATGTTTTTCACCAAAAACAGAACTTTTAAAATCCAGTAACACTTTAAAACTGTTTTTTTTTTCCTTGATGTCCTTGACTATGAACCAAGAGTGTGCAATATATTTTTAATAGTTTTATATAATCTTTGTCAGTGTTCTTTTTTTATGTATTACTATAATGCTGCTTGGTGACATGGTGGCGCAGTGGTTAGCACTGTCACCTGACAGCAAGAAGGTCGCTGGTTCGAGTCTCGGGCATTTCTGTGTGGAGTTTGCATGTTCTCCCAGTGTTCGCGTGGGTTTCCTCCAGGTGCTCTGGTTTCCCCCACAAGTTCAAACACATGCGCTATAGGTGAATTGAATAAAGTAAATTGGCCGTAGTGTATGTGTGTGAATGAGTGTGTATGGATGTTTCCCAGTACTGGGTTGCAGCTGGAAGGCTGTGTAAAACAAATGCTGGATAAGTTGGCGGTTCATTCCACTGTAGCGACCCCTAATGAATAAAGGGACTAAGCCGAAAAAAAAATGAATGAATGAATAATGTTGATTTATTAGTATATTAACTAAAAATATTAAACTACAATAAGTTTTGTTACTCTGACGAAAATAAATTAAACAAATTAAACTTTTTATTTTTATTTTAGCCCATTACCAATACATTTTGATTAATATAACTAAGACTTCTAAATAAATAAATGAACAAAAGTAAAAATCTAAATTAATAAAACTTAATTAAAATAAAATAATAAAAAGAAAAGAAAACCTTTCAAATTAAATTGTTTAGATCAACAAAGCATACATTGATATTATTATTGTATGCTTATTAAATCATTATTATTATTATATTATTATTATTATTGATTCTACAATTAAAACTAAAGCAAATGCACAGCCTATATTAAATATGATAAAAAATATTTATATCAATATTTAATGTGGATAAAAAAAAAAACTATAACCCTATTTAATAAACGTAAATTATGAATGCAGACTTTACAAAGAGACACTATTTACATTATTGTCATCCACAGTCATTATTATCATTATGATAAAAAAAAAAACAAAAAAAACATTAACATTTCAATTAATTAAATCTCTCTGAACCAATAAAATAACAGGACACACAAAATGGGGATGCATGAAGAGAGCTTACACAACTACAACTACACACACATCTGTATTCATCAAAACGAAAGCCATTTAAAACCATAATAACACCCATTCATTCCCACACATAAAACACTCATCCCCATAATCTCAACATGCGCACTCGGGTTCAGCTCACTTCGCAGAGGTCATTAACACTGTTATTACGCCGGTCACACTCAGAGGAATGAAACAATTATTGCAATAATATAGGATGACATGTGTGAATGGGGACATGGAGAGAACACTAATACGGCTACTGCAAGACAATAAATAAAATGAGAAAAGGAGACAGATGAATTAACCGTCCAAGGTAAGCTCCAACAATGAACTCCAAATAACACCTAATGGACCGGCTAAGTAAGCGACATCCGAAAATCCACCGCGAAGTGCATAGACAAACGACAACGGAAGCAATTATGCATATCAAACGTTATAGAAGGGACTTTCCCCTCAGTCATAATTCATCCAGCCCGGAGCAGATGGCCCTTTAATCATTGCAGACATTGGCACATGCTTGACACAAGGGTTTCAGCACCATGGACAGCAGCCAGTGGTTTGTTAAGCAGTTCAGCACCATGGACAGCGACCAAAAGTTCTGCTCGTGTTTTTTGGCAGAGCTGCAAAGCAAACCACACCACTCCACATCAAATCACCTGCTTCTTTTCTTTCCCTCTCCCCTTTCACTTTCTCTAAGACTTCTATCTGTCCATCTTCTTTTTATATCTCCCCCTCTCTCAACTGTTTCCTCCGTAATGCTGACAATACAATAAATACAGTTATTAAATATTTGTATTTAAAGGGGTAGTTCACCCCAAAATACAAAGTGTCATCATTTAGTGACCCTTTGCTTGTTTAAAATCTATTTGAGTTTCTTTCATCTGTTGAACACAAAAGAAGATATTTTGAAGAATGCTGGTTGGCGGTACCCATTGACGTCAATTTTCTGTTTTCCTATGGAAGTCAATGAGTACCAGCAACCACATGAGGGAGAATAAATGTTGAGGTAATTTTCATGTTGGGGTCGACTATTCCTTTAATATGCTCTTACATGAAGTTACGCTGTAACAATGATACCATCAAATTAAGTGTGATTTTCTAATTGACTGAATTTAAATGAATTATAATATAATTATATAATTATATATATACATGTGTATATATACAGTATATATATATATATATATATATATATATATATATATATACACACACACAGTATAACACACACAAACTAGTTTTGGTGGTGTATGAGCACTGTCCATTGATGTAATGCATTTAGGAAACCTGTGTTTACAAGGGTCGAATTACAGGCACCCAATATATGTCCTCATAAACCACTTCAATGTTGTAATATCTATGTCATAATACAAATGTGTCCCTGTAAACCACCAAAATCAGTACACAACCACACACACACACACACAGACACACGCACGCACACACACACACACACAACCATACCTATGTGTATTCATTTTAATTCAGCTAGAAATGTGTTCACTGTCCACTATAAATGTTACAGATGTATACTGAACTGAAATGAAACTTAAATAAAGCACCATGGACAGCAGCCAGTTTGTAAAGCAGTTACCCACGATGCCCACTCGTATTTTTTGGCAGAGGCGCAAAGTAAACCACAGAACTCCACATCAAATCACCTGCTCCCCTTCTCTTTCCCTTTCTTCCTCGTCCACTTCCTCTCTCACCCCCTATCATCCGTCCATCTCCTTTTCATCTTCCTCTCTCACCCAACTGCTCCCTCTCAGCGCCGATCCCCGCTCTCCTCTGCGGGCTGTGAACAGCAGTGTCATGGACGAGACCTTTTCCAGGTAATTGAGTCCTCCAGCTCACACCACTAATTTGCGAAGCTCGAGTCTCCCCAGTAGTTACCCAAGAGACAAAAAAACGGGAAGAAGGAGTGAAAGTGAGAAGAAGAAAATAACTGGACTGAGTACAATATGTTAATTGGTTTCCTGTAATTGACAGGCTTTGGAAAGGTCATTGAGGATTTCAGAGGACGGCAAGAAGCATTTTACTCGGCGGGGACTGTTGCTAAAACCGTCGGTGAATGGCGGATCCACGCATGGTAACGATCAATTACCGCTGTTTTTCCGCATAAGAAAGCACAGCAATGACTCACCGAGTTGACGCTTATGTTTCAGAATAAATAAGCAAGAGTTCAAAGTGAGACAAAAGCCGTGAGCACTACTGCCACTCAAACCACATAACTGTTTACAAAAAAAAAAAAAAAACAGCCATACATCACCTTGAGTCATATCTTTTTCAGAAAAGTGCACGTCGATTGATCATTCCGTGGACTCCTCATTGTGAAACTCAAAGATTTTACTATCATGCTCCCTCAACTGAAGCTGAGATTTTTCATTTGCATTTTTGTTATGCTGCATACTGTGGATGCAGAGTAAATACCGTTGTGGTGGTACAATGAGTTGTGAAGCAGTTTGGTTGGGTGAAAAACAAGAATAATGAGCATTTATTATAGCAGAGCTATCACATCTGGTAAAAAGGTAGCACTCACACGCACAACAAATTGACACTGTAGTACTCATATTGACAACAAGATTCAAATTTGATTATTATTATTATTATTATTATTAAAATCAACCACTCTATGATGAAAGTTATGATAATATTATTATTATCAACAACCACACCAATAATAATAATAATAATATTAATAATAATAATAATAATAACTGAAATGTTTAATAAAACAACAACAATGCCTCTGAATTGCCTCTGTGCATAATAATAATAATTATTATTATTATTGTTATTATTATCAACCGCTCTATGATGAAATTTATGATAATGTTATTATTATCAACAACCACAATAATAATAATAATAATAATAATAACTGAAAAGTTTAACAAAACAACAATAATGCCTCTGAGTTGCCTTTGTGCATTATTATTATTATTATTATTATTATTATTATTATTATGATTATTATTATATTTCTGTGTGGAGTTTGCATGTTCTGCCCCTGTGTTCGTGTGGGTTTCCTCCAGGTGCTCCGGTTTTCCCCACAGTCCAAAGACATGCACTATAGGTGAACTGGGTAAGTTAAATTGTCCATAGTGTATGTGTGTGATTGAGAGTGTATGGGTGTTTCCCAGTGATGGGTTGCAGCTGGAAGGGCATCCGCTGTGTAAAACATATGCTGGATAAGTTGGCGGTTCATAACCACTGTGGTGACCCCTGATTAATAAAGGGACTAAGCCGAAAAGAAAATGAAATTAATGAATTAATAATAATAATAATAATAATAATAATAATAATAATAATAATAATAGTAGTAGTAGTAGTAATAACAATTCAATTCAATTCAATTCATCTTTTTTTCTATAGCGCTTTTACAATGTAGATTGTGTCAAAGCAGCTTCACATAGAAGAGTGCAGTGAATTGAAACAGTGTCAGTCCAGTTTTCAGAGTTTAAGTTCAGTTTAGTTCAGTTCAGTGTGGTTTAATTTTCACTGCTTAAAGTCCAAACACTGAAGAACAAATCCATCGTTGCGCAGCTCTACAGGTCCCGATCCATGCAAGCCAGTGGCGATAATAAATAATAAACAATAATAAAATGTTTAACAAAACAACAACAACAACAATAATAATACCTCTGAAATGAGCAGTAATGTTGTTGTTGTAATTATTATCACCATCATGAAATATTTTATGAATTAATAGATAATAACAATAATAATAATAATAATAATAATAATCCCTCTGAAGCACATCTGTTGTTGTTAGTATTCAATACTATAGATATTATTCAACAAAAATAACAACAATAATACTAATAAAAACATAGTAATAATAATAAAAACATATAATAATAATAATACCTTTGAAATGTGCCTTTTATTTGATTATTATGGAATACTATTATACAATAATACTATAATGATACTGTAACAACAACAACAACTACTACTACTACAAAGCGAAGCAAAGCAGCAAACAGATTTGAACTGAAAGTGAGTTCTAGATTATCATCTTCAATTATCTACCTGGATGCATTGTTATCTGTTGCTGTAAGGAGCCTGGATTCCAGTTTCCAATGTGCAACAAGTTGTTCAGCGTCTCTTCCTTCCCCGGCCATTATTAACAAGCAGATAAGACTCTCTTCAGTTTGAGTGACAATAACAGTGCCATCGCTGGTGTGAACTGCATCATGGGTAAGTGGTTACAGTGTCATTTCAGTGCTTTGTGCTTTATGTGACACTCCAGCCAAAGCTTATTGCATCAGTCAGAGCTGAGATAATGAAGTCTGAAGGAAAAAAAAGAGATTCCTGCAATCAAAGACTCTGCAGACTTTAGGATGTGTGACTGTTTGAGAGCTCAGCTGACATTTCCGCTCCGCTTTAGTTTCTCAGTGCCAGCCAAAATGTCTACAGCCACTATTACAGTAGAGATCTTTTTTTTTATTCTCTCTTTCTCTCTGCTTTCTCCATTACCGTCCAGTCAAGGCAAATTCAGTACTTTCATTTCCAGACTATTACTTTGGTCACACTTTAATTTAAGGTAAATTTTGTCACTATTAACTATGACTTTTAGCTCAACATACTCCTAATTTTGTTGCTTAATAATAGTTCTTAAGGTTGTAGTTGGGTTTAGGTATTATGTAGGATAAGGGATGTAGAATAAGTACATTTGGCAGGTAATAAGCAGGTTAAGAACTAGGTTAACAGTGAGAATTGATACATTTGAGAGTGGCAAGTGCAGTACTGTTAAAAGTAAGTGAACTGACTGGATACATACTTTTTTTTCGTTATGAATTTTGTCTTATTTTATATATTTTTTTATTTCATGTTTTATTTTATATTATTTTATATTTTATTTTATTTCATATTTAATTTTTTTAATGTTATATTAATTTTATTTTAAAGCCAAATTATTTTATTTTAAAATTAATTTAGTTGAATTTATTATATAGCCAAATTATTTTATTTAATTTAAAATTTTATTTATTTTAAAGTTTAATTTATTTTAATATTCATTTTATTTTATTTTAAAGCCAAATTATTTTAATTTATTAAAAATTTGATTTAGTTTAAAGTTTAATTTAATATTCATTTTATTTTAGTTTGAAGTAAAATAATTTTATTTTAAGGCCAAATTATTTTATTTCATTTAAATTTGAATTTAGTTTAATTAAATATTTATTTTATTTTTAAAAACCAAATTATTTTATTTTAAATTTAATTTAGTTTAATTTAATATTCATTTTATTTTAAGGCCACATTTTTTTGTTTTATTTAAATTTATTTTTCATTTTATTTTATATCCAAATTATATTTATTATAAATATATTATTATAATAAGCCAAAAATGGGAAACTAATTTAATCTTGCTGAAAACTTACATCTGTCCTCCAAAGCATCTAAGATTTACAAAAGTTTCAGTCAGAATTTTTATTTCCAGATCTGTGCTCAAAAACAGGTCACACATGAATTATGACTTCTGTATAATTTAGCATTACAAAATTACTACTAAACTTACTATTATTTACTACTAAACATTATTAAATTAAAATACAGTATCTTAATTATATTGAAATAGAAAAAGTGATTTTTAATGGAAAAATACGTCACACACACACCAACAGAGGGTTATAAAATATAAATTGCAAGTTAAATTACATTCAAAATGGTGGGATAGACTGAAAAAAAGAGCATAAAAGATACTAAATACTAATAATGCATAAAGGAAACCTGAAGAAAGCGGTTTACATTCATACATGTCAGTCAGCGCACAGAGACTGAAATAAATGGCAAACTGCAGAGCTCCAGTAAGTGGCAAAGATCACATTCTGACATCACGCTGCAGTTTCCCACATTTGTAAACTCACCGAGAATCTGCCTTTCGAGACTGGGGCGAGGGGAACTCATTTATCAAACCCCTGTCGCATGCCCTCGCTTCCATTTGTGAAGCACAACTGAATCCATTTCTAGGCAAATTTAATCAAATATTTCCTCTGGTGTAACATGATGTATTTCCTCGGCACTGGTAATCTTTAAATGCAGCCCGTGCTGAATAGGTTATGTACATGTCCACACTGTTTTTCCGGAAACTTCTCTTCATCTGCCCGAGAGCCGCAGACTGATGGAGCATGAGGGGAGAGAATGATTAAAAGAGTCAAATCGTTTACCTTAAGTTTCCTTGAGCTATAGTGGCCCACTTATTTCAGTAGTGCTGAAATGTCTAGCAGTAAAACAGTTCTCCACACTCATGTTCACATATTTCAGGATAGAGTACGAGCTCAGGCACACAGAGAGAGAGAAAGACAAGCAAAAGAGTAACAAAAAGCACTCAAACAGACACATCCCATATTCACTTATTCTTTTCTGAATGTCAGTGGAAGCAGAAAAAAAAAAAGACTAGAAAAAAAGGAAACAAACTGTTGTCAATAAGCTGCACAATAATTGAGTTAACACTTAAACTTATATTTATAAAATGTCACCCTGGACCACAAAACCTATCAGTTTAAGTGTCAGTTTATGCAAATGTAGATTTATACATCATGACCTAAACAAATAAGCTTTCCAGTGATGTATGGTTTGTTAGGATTGGACAGTACTTGGCTGAGAAAAAAATGGATATCTGGAATCTGAGAGTTTTGGATATACTAACTGTAGGAAAGTTACAAAATATCTTTATGGAACATAATCTTTGCTTAATATTCGAATGGTTTTTGGCATGAATGAAAAATCGATAATTTTGACTCATACAATGCTTTTTTCTTTGTTTTAACAAATACTCATGTAACTTATGTTTTGTGCTCCAAGCTCACAAATTGTGCATTTTGAATCATTTTGGCAGAGGAGTCAGTTACTAAACAAGAAAAGTGGTTTTGAAAACCCAGTCCAGTCATTCATTTTCCAGCTTAGTCCCTTTATTTATCAGGGGTTGCCACAGCAGAATGAACTGCCAACTTATCCAGGATATGTTTACGCAGCGGATGCCCGTCCAGCTGCAACCCAGTACTGGGAAACACCCATGCACTCTATCATTCACATACACTCATACACTACGGACAATTTAGCGTATTCAATTCACCTGTAGCACATCCCTTTGGACTGTGGGGGAAACTGGTGCACCGGGAGGAAACCAATGCCAACATGGGGAGAACATGCAAACTCCACACAGGAATGCCAACTGACCCAGCCGGGGCTTGAACCAGCAACCTTCTTGCTGTGAGGCGACAGTGCTAATCACTGAGACACCGTGAAACCCAGTTGAAAACCTAAAAACATAAATATGAACATACATATTTTTCAGATGTAAGTGTGTGTGAGTGTGTATTTAAGGTGCAGTATGTAAGTTTGACACCCAGTGGTTGAACTAGGTATTGCGTTCATGGATCAAAACAAACGCAGGTTGCCAGATTGAGGACCAAGGAGCGAGTCTGAGATTGGCTTAAATCATGTTCTAACTAAAATCAATGGCATGCGATAGAAGGAATATTTTCCATATTAAAAGGAGTTTTTGTTCTAACCAACACCTCGAATTGATATATTAGAAACGGCTTCTATTTCTTGCAACTGAACAACAGAAAACTGACAATGATCACCTCAGGTACACCTCGTGTGCTTTATTCAGTGTTAAATGCTAACAATGTGAGTTTGAATGCCATTTTACATGACATTTATTGCCATACCACTGAAAGCAGCAGCAGATAGTTCACCTCAGATCTGGAAAATAAAATAAACCGCTTGAAATTGAACTTTAAAACTGTGACTCAAAACCAACATATATCAGTGATTCAGCATCTACATTTAATAATGTTAAAAAGGTTTAACATGTATTAATTAGATTATAAACATTACCATTTCGTGAGTGAGTGCATATTCTGTGCTTCTGAAAAGCTGTATTTAAATTTCTGTCGTGTTTCGTCTGGTGCAAACAGCCAAATTGCTTAGCACTGCAAATCTCATCACGTAGTGTGTTGTTGGGACACGGGGTTACAATGTAACCTGCTCACCTAATGTTTACGCTCCTAATATTTATATTACTTGCTAATTAATAACCTTATGTGGAACTCTAAATCTGCGTCTCATTTCAGAGTCTGCTACTGTCCACCAGAGGTGGCATTTCGGTCACGAGCGCATGCTTTGAGAGCTTTTCTGACTGAATGAATGAAATATGCAGTATTCCAACAAGTCAACCCGGGATGCTGAAATATAATTGGCTAAACTGGCATTGGGTGGGTTAAAAGAACCAAAACAAAGACCGTGTTCCGGCACATAACAGATATTTTCAAAGCAGAATATCTGACTTCAGCATTGATTTTCAGATAAACAAGAATGTTCACTTAGCACGTTTCTTAAATATCTGCAAACATATTATGGTATTTTTATGCTTTAGAAAAGTCAAAAACTTACATACAGCACCTTTAACAAAAAATGTAAGGATCCTTGGTAGACTGCTTTTGTTTTGTGTCTTTGATTCGGCCTGTATTCAAATGTACAAAAACATAATTAGCTAAAAATGAATCAGCATTACATTATTACAGTATTACATAATCCAAGACAGTAAAATTATTCTCAAAACAAAAGCATTATGTTTTCTTTTGAATCATGTAATACAAAGCCATATGTAATGTAAAGCAATGTAATACATTTACTGCATTACATTAATAGAATGTCAGTTAACATACAGATTTTTAATAATAAATAAAGTATTCTTTTTTTCAGCTCATGACCGCAAGGGCTGAAACACTGTTTCATCATTCTAGCATTCAGTGCAGAGAAGGCCTTGAAGCCTTACAAGGAATGTTCATTTGAGAAGCACCCAAAGCAAAAGATGTTATGAATGGATCACTGAATCAATGACTCACTTAAATGATTCACATGTTTAAGAACAAAAAGACACACACACACACACACACACACACACACACACACACACACACACA
>CAIGQV010019178.1:7636815-7654276 GCA_903798115.1 Danio jaintianensis | reverse complement strand
CTACTGGTTACTAATGTTTTTAAGCATGGCTGCTGGTTTGAGCTGTTTCTTAGCTGGTATTTAGATAGTTTAAGCTGGTCATGTACTTGTCCTGGGCAACATGGTGGCTCAGTGGTTAGCACTGTCGCCTCACAGCAAGAAGGTCGCTGGTTCGAGTCCCGGCTAGACCAGTTGGTGTTTCTGTGTGGAGTTTGCATGTTCATCCCGTGTTGGCGTGGGTTTCCTCCGGGTGCTCCGGTTTCCCCCACAGTTCAAAGACAGGTGCTATTGGTGAATTGAATTAACCAAATTGGCTGTAGTGTATGTATGGATATTTCCCAGTACTGGGTTGCAGCTGGAAGCGCATCAGATGTGTAAAACATATGCTGGATAAGTTGGCGGTTCATTCCGCTGTGGTGACCCCTTATGAATAAAGGGACTAAGCCGAAGGAAAATGAATGAATGAATGTACTGGTCCTGAGCAGGAACTATTTGTTTAGGACTATCATATAACCAGAAAATGACCAGTTTAAATTAACAACCATGCTTCAAAACATAAATAACAACCCTAAACCTACCCCTAATTCTAGTATGAGCAAATCATACTAAACTATATAAATGAGATAATACAAATCAATACAAATTAGCCACTAAATCAAAAATGTGCAAATTGCTGTGAGATTGCATAACCATTTTTTTCTTTCAAAAGGAAGTAGCACTGGCAGATTGTTTTATCTTTTTCTCCCAGGCCTGACAAAAGTGATGGTCTTCTTCGCTGGGTGTATGTGCTTGCAGAGGGGGATCCCGCTAGAGATGGTATCTGCTATTGCCTTCAAGACTCTGTCAAGACACCAACAATAGAGCCCTTCACTCGGGCCTCTTGGACAGCAGCTGAAGATATGGTCCAGGTTCTTTCTCTCTAGGCACAGTGGACAAGTTGGTCACTCAACATTCTCCCAACAGATCAAGTTAGATGGGGTTTGTAGCACATCATATGTAGACAGCATGGATTAAAAATTTTATTAGGTGAGCCTTGAATTTCCAAAGCTCATCCCAAGTAAATTTGCAGTCTACTACTTACATCTGCTGCATCCCAACCATCCTGCTGGCCATCCTGCTGCCCACACTACCTCAAGCAATGCTTACACCTGGATCTAAAAACTGCTATCTCTTGTCTTTTTTTTCTTGAATTGTCAAAGCAAGATGTCTAATTGCTACTGTCAAGCTCTCCCTTGAGCCACTATGCCAATCAACATTATTTTGATTCAGACATGACTCAGCAACATCCTCATATGCCTTCTGTTGCTGCCCTGTCCTGACTGCAATCCTTAGCTTAGAGACATTTTTGGGTCAAAAGACTAACGGCAACTCCCTATTGTGAATCACCATGGATTCCTTATTTAGGCTCATTTCATTTATGGGGAGGTTCAACGTTTTGTTTTGCCCAGGGGCATCAAAACTGGGGAACAGGGGGACGCATTGGGCACCTAAGCTTGGATGATCCCAAAATGAACTCTCTTGGGGGCCTGGACTTAGATTTGTATTGAGGGGGCCACCCCAGACTAAAGCCTAGAGTGGAAACATTTGCATAGGGCTCAGAATGTCTAGCTATGCCACTGGTTTTACCCATATTAGTCAATGTTGTTTATAAGCTTTCAAGTAGGCACTCTCTTTAAGAACCTGCAGATCCTCCTTTCGAAACCACTTTACTGTGGCGATTGAGAAGTCATTCACCAATAGGGGGCAGAGAAACCTTGGAACTATACCAAGTGTTTCAAAAAACTACATTGTAAAAGGTGATTAGTTACTTTGCTTAAAGTGAGTAAACCAGTTGCCTCAAAAGCAGCAAGCTGATTTTAATTAAAAAGTGAGTAACCCTGTTGTAACTGGGAACTATTAGGTTGACTTGATTTTTATAATTATGCACATAGTTCATTTACTTTATAATTTTAAGGCAATAGGTTTGCTCGCTTTTTAAAGTGAAGTCAACTAAAAGCATTTACAGTTTAATAAAATAAATTACAAACTGCACACATACAGTAAATACAACAGATCAAAGTTACAATATATGCTTTAAGCTCTTGAGGTAGGTCTACTATTCATCGAAGAAAATTCAAGACAGAAATGGTAATATATATGACTGGTGATATAACAAGGTGTAATAAAAGATGTGATATGGTTAAATGTAATTTACATTTAAAGGTGCAGTATGTAAGTTTGACACCCAGTGGTTGAACTAGGTATTGCATTCCTGGATCAAAACAAATGCAAGCACAGGTTGCCAGATTGAGGACCAACAGGAGCGAGTGTTCTATATAAAAGCAACAGCACGCGATAGAAGGAATATTTTCCATATTAAAAGGAGTTTTTGTTCTAACCAGCACCTTGAATTGATATATTAGAAATGGCTTTTATTGCTCACAGGTGAACAACAGGATAAACTTACAATGATCACCTCAGGTACACCTCATGTGCTTTATTCAGTGTTAAATGCTAGCAAGGTGAGTTTGAATGCCATTTAACATGACATTTATTGCCATACTACTGAAAGCAGCAGCAGATAGTTCACCTCAGATCTGGAAAATAAAATAAACCGCTTGAAATTGAACTTTAGAACTGTGACTCAAAACCAACATATATCAGTGATTCAGCATCTACATTTAATAATGTTAAAGGACACGGGACACGGGTTACAATGTAACCTGCTCACCTAATGTTTACATTTGTAATATTTATATTATTTGCTAATTAATAACCTCATGTGGAACTCTGAATCTGCATCTCATTTCAGAGTCTGCTACTGTCCACAGGAGGTTGCATTTCGGTCACGAGCGCATGCTTTGAGAGCCTTTCTGACTAAATGAATGAAATACGCTGTTAACCAACAAGGCAAACTGGGTTGCTGAAGTATAATTGGCTAAAGTGGCATTGGGTGGGTTAAAAGAACCAAAACAAAGAGAGCGTTCCAGCACATAACGGACATTTTCAAAGCAGAATATCTGACTTTAGTATTGATTTTTAGATAAACAAGAATGTTCACTTGGCATGTTTCTTAAATATCTACAAACATACTATGATTTATGCTTTAGAAGAGTCAAAAACTTAAAGTGAAACTTCTGAAACTGCTGTAAAGCTAGCAGCACTGATAACGTTAGTACATTCCTCCCCAGCACTGGGAATACAAAACTTTAAATCTAAAATGAACATTAATATCCAGCTAACTTTCTTTTTTTTATGTCGAGATTTGGTACATTTGCACAGACTGTGCTACGTTATTACTGCCTGCATTATAAAATGTATTCATGTGTTCTAAACCGCTGATGGCTCTCAGTTTAAAGGATCATTTCAAACCCCACAGCCATGGTTATTATCCAGAGAGAGAGAGAGTGAGATAGAGATTGACTGGATGACTGTATATATTGCATATTGTGTGTGTGTGCATGTGTATGTGTGAGCACACTGCAGCGTTACTCTAATAAATTATTTGATAGAGACACTTCCATGCATATGAGGGTAAGGAAATTATCATCCTATTAATATTTGAACACATAACGAGAAAGTAGAGGAAGATCAAAAAGTCAGATGAGATTGGATATCTGCATGACTTTCTGCACTTTGCTGAGAATGTTTTATTAACTGTGGCCTCTTAATCTTAACGTAAATACACGAGAATTAAAAAAAATAAATCAAGTGTTGTAGCTGTTTGACATACAGACCAATTAGCACCTCTTATTGTAGTTATTTATCCCTTCTTCTGTGTTGGTGTTGCTTAAACTATTAGCTATATGATATATTGTGTGTAGATTGTGCCAAAGTTTACTTACAAACAAACAGGCAGGCAGACAAAACACTAATGAGCTCACAGGGAAAATAGACCTCACTATCTTGTTAATTTTATAATTGTATTCGTATTTACACCCGTTGGAAGTTAATTATGTGTGATGTTGCAAAATCATAGTTTGTCCAAGAATAAAATCTGTTTTTAATCCCTGATGCAATCTCCCATGTACAATATGAAATTTCTCACATTTCCAACCATCCATTGTTCTTTTTGAAGCATCTCTTCTCTTATTTTCAATGGTGCTTCAATACAATCAGATTACACCTATTATTTCAAATGATACTGCGAGTTATGTGTTTTTCCTGATCATCTAGGGATACACAGTGTCAAAATGACTGCATGCAGTACCTAAAACTACCAGAGGTGACACTGTTTACTTTCCCAAGCCTGTGTGAGTTGCTGTTCTGCTGGAGCCGTTGCCTCACTAGCGATGTTCATGATAAATGTATTTATAGTTAAGAAAAGATAGAAAATCTTTGTCTGTCTGCCATATTGTCTTCCTCTCCACCTATTCACAGGCCGGTCTGTCAGTTTTTAAAATGGATTTCACTTCTGTGCCTGCAGGCAACGAAAAAAAAAAGCGAGAAAAGAATGAAATCAGTGGTTTGAAGAATAAATTCTTAAAGATAATAGCTAGAACAAACACAAACAATATCTTCAACCGGTACTTCATGGCAATTTCTGAGGTAATTTTCCATCACTCTTTTAAAGAGATAGTTCACCCTTTAGTTCATCATTTACTCAACCTTTACTTGTTACAAATATTTTTCGAGTTTCTTTTTTTTTTTATCTCAGTTGAACACAAAATATATATATATATATATATTTTTAATGTTGGAAACCTGTAACCATTGACATTTGTAGTAGGGAAAACAAATACTATGGAAGCCAGTGGTTACAGGTTTCAATTGTTTTGTGTTGAACAGAAAAATAAACTTATACATATATGGAACCACATGAGGGTGAGTAAATTAAACATTTATGGTGAACTATCCCCTTAACAGCAACTCAGAATATCATAAATCAATTCTGAATTTTAAAATATCAGCACACTGCAGCAAGATCAAGGTCTGAATTAGCAACTAAGTACTGTTATAATAGGGAGCCAAACTCTCTATTTACAGGGAGTTTGACCCCCATAATTAATGCTTGATACCGCCTGAAAGACATCAAAACAAGATGTGTGAGGGGTCTGCCCTCAAATGGTTTACTCTGATATGTAAAACAAATAATATTAACAATAATAAGTTAAAATATATTTATAAAAAATTGACCCCTGTCCATAATGGTTCATACCAATTCATGATCCAGCATAGGGATGCAATGGTCAGAAACTGGCAGATCTAACCAACTGATAGACGTTGTTTTTTTTTTGTTTTCTTTTGTATAGGTGTAATCTCAGGTCAAATATCTCCCTTTATTGCAAAAAAAAACTACAAGCATAACAAAATAAGTTAATTAAAGTACAATGGCTAACTATAGATAACTTTAAAAAAAACTGCATACAAATGAATCAACCTAGGTTTTGGGCTATATTCTCTTTTTATAGTGAACCACAGACCAAAACTGCATGTATAAATGGATGGATATTATAGTCATCAATTAATTCCCATAGTTTGTGATTTACTGGTGTTTTCCATTGTATCTACACATAGCCTAAACGCAAAGTCAAATTATAGTGTGTATTTAAATAGATGCCTACTTGCACATGGAAGTTTAACAGTGAGTGCAATCTTTTTTATAATCATCCATTCATCGGTGCATAGATGCAAACTTGTATATTTGAATGTCAAAAATAGGTCGTATTTGAGAATTGCATGTCTGTTGAAATCGCCTATCACAGGTTACTCTATAAGTCAGAATACAATGATTATCCCTAAAACACTGAAAAACTTAATTAATAAACTGATAATTGAATTAAATATATGAATATCACACAAAAAAAAGACTGGCCTAATCCCAGTTCTACCCCTTAGCCCTTCCCCTTACCCCTAGATTTTTCAGGACCACACTCGAAACAAAGGTGTACGAAAATTTCCCAGAATACACCAGCTACAACGACAGCATGGCTGCACACGGAAGTCAGGAGATGCACAAATTAGTATTTTTTTGTCATTATTACGAATTTTTACAACAAACAAGCATATGTTTTAATACATTCATAACAGCGTTCATGTTTTACCGTTGTTTAAAAAAAAAACCTGCTAAAATAAAAACTGCTAAATTTCGTTATCTTTAATCTACAATAATAACTCCTGTATAGCAGTCCCACAACATACTTTCACATCTGACACTCGAATACCCTGTCAGAAAAGTCTATTGGCTGGGATTGACCGTTTTACACTGTCTGGTAATGTTAATGTTGTTTTTGTGTGTTTACATAGATGAATATGCCCAGGGAGTAAATGCACAGTACAGTTACGATCTTATTGCCACATTATATTGTTATGATTACATGATATATGACTTCAGTGATTTCCTGAAGATAAATACCAAAAAATAACGCAACTGAAATAACCACAGGGTTCGCGATCGTCAATCTCATATGAAGCAAGAGATTACAATGACAAATGATGACGTGTGCAGGTGTTGTAGTGGTGTCCCATTTCTTAGAGGTACATTTTGAAGCCTTTCCCCTTCACACTCTGTTTCAAGGGCCAAGGGGAAGGGGAAGAGGTAGGGGTACAAAAATAGAATTGGGATTAGGCCTTACTGCTTGTTTAAACTACTTAAAAGTAGATAAGGAAAACCCCGCTCATTAGTGACCATCTCTCCCTCATTAGCATAAACAGCCCTGAGCAAGAAGCAGTTGTCCACCATTAGAGTTTTGAATCTTCCCCTTCATAGACATTTGTAGCTTGTTAGTTTTAATGTTCCACTTAAATTTGTAAAAACGATTAACTTAATCGATTTGTGTTCAGACAACATTTATACAGTGATGGCTCAATGAGGCATGCGTACTGTAAATATTACACAAACTACTGAAAAAAGGGTATGTATAATTGTACAATGTATAATTCACAATATCTGAAGCTGTTTTGGTCAATGATGATAGAATGTATTAAAAAGTATAATATTCTCACTAACAGCCACACAAAAATGACCTATTCTTGCTTTTTTTTCCCCCCCCAGCCCCATGCCAAATCTCTGACATCAGCCCTTCATATCGTCTTACAGCACATGACAGATGATCAGCGAATGGACGGACTTTCAGAAAGCGCGTAAAAGCGAGAAAGTGAATAAGGCCCATGATGAAGGCACTTGGTTGCTGCTTCAGAACTAAAAGCCAGCATCGCTTCCATCCTTCCCCTTCAGACTTCATTATCTCAGCTCTGACTGATGTGATGGAGCTTTGGCTGAAGTGTCACTAACACAGAGGGCTGAAATAGCTCTTTACCCACTTACCCATGATGCAGTTCACACTTGGCTTGGCATTGTTATTGCACTGTAACTGAATAGGTGCTTCTCGCTGCTAGGGTGAGAATTGGGGGAGAGTGAGCTTCAAAAGATGAAATAACTCATTCCTGATCAGAGAGCGAAATTAAAGTTTCAGACGCGCTCTCCACACAAGAACTCTTATTGTTCTCCGTGCTGTATTTCATATACTCTCACACCATCCCTCATATAGAATAAGTATATATAGCACATCTGTCTTTCTTGTGAGGTCTGTCTGTAATGTGATTGTACAGTACGTCTGTCTGCCTGACATTGTTTTGTTCTGAAAGCTTGTGAGCCGACTCATGATCTGACCATTAAAAATGACTGAACTGATGCAACCTAATGAATCCAGTACAGGTTTATTGACTCGTACCAAATAAATAAAACAGCTTTTAGGTTAATAGATTAAAATTAAACTTTTACATATTTGGGCGGCGCGGTGGCTCAGTGGTTAGCACTGTTGCCTCACAACAAGAAGGTCGCTGGTTCGAGTCACGGCTGAGCCAGTTGGCATTTCTGTGTGGAGTTTGCATGTTCTCCTCGTGTTGGCATGGGTTTCCTCCGGGTGCTCCGGTTTCCCCCACAGTCCAAAGACATGCGCACAGTCCAAAGGCAGTACTGGGTTGCTGCTGGAAGGGCATCCACTGCGTAAAACATATGCCGGAATAGTTGGCGGTTCATTCCGCTGTGGTGACCCTTGATAAATAAGGGACTAAGCCAAAGGAAAATGAATGAACTTTTACTTATTTGATTTTGCAAAATGTTGCATGGAAACTACTTAAGGTACAAAAACCATCTTGTTTTCATTATTAGCATAATATATTATTTCTGTTGATTAACCTGATGAATCCTGGTTAATTAAAACATAAATTAGCTTTTGTATTACATAAGTTAAAGTGACAAACTTGATAATAAATAAACACATAATATAGATCTATTTATTTTTAAGTATTTGTTGTAAGATACTGTAGATCTATTAAAAACAAATATTTTGTTGTAAATATTAGATAAAATCATCACAAACTAAAAAAGTGGGTCACACTTTATTTTGATGGTCCGTTTGTTGAATTTAAGTTACATTGCATCTACATGCCAACTGATTCTCATTAGATTATAAGTAGACTGTTAGGTTGGGGTTAGGGTTGGGGTTGGAGTTAGGGTTAGTGTAAGTTGACATGTACTTGCAAAGTTTCTTATAGTCAGTTAAATATCTGTTGAAGGAGCAGTATCAACAGATATTAAGCAGACAGTCTACTAATACTCAAATGGACCATCAAAATAAAGTGTTACCAAAAAGTGAATCTCAGGTCAAATGTCTCCCTTTATTATAACAAACTACAAGCAAAAATAGTAAATGAAAGAAAATAGGTGAATTAAAACACAATGGCTAACTAAAGATAACTTCTTAGAAGACTGCATACAAATGAATCTACCTAGGATGTGGACTATATTCTTCTTTTTATAGTGAATCCCAGGCCTAAATAAAAGGCCTAAATAAAATTTATGAATAAATAAAATTAAATAAATAAATATGTATTATAGTCATTAATTAATTCCCATTGTTTGTAATTTATTGGTGTTTCTTCGGCTTAGTCCCTTTATTCATCATGGGTCGTTACAGTGGAATGAACCGCCAACTTATCCAGCATATCTTTTACACAGCAGATGTCGTTCCAGCTGTAACCCAGTACAGGGAAACACCCATACACATTTACATTCGCACACATACACTACGGCCGATTTATTTTACTCAGTTCACCTATAGCGCATGTCTTTGAACTGTGGGGGAAACCGGAGCACCCGGAGGAAACATGCAAACTCCACACAGAAATGCCAACTGCCGGGACTCGAACCAGCAACCTTCTTGCTGTGAAGCGACAGTGCTAACCACTGAGCCAATTTATTGGTGTTTTCCAGTTATTTTTTATTTTAAATGTAACCTTTGATCTGTCAACTTTTATTGGTGAAAAGTTTAACAAAGTGCCTTTTAATGACTTTTAGTAGTGTGAAACAGTATGCTGCAGTGTTGGTCTTGTAACTTGCAAAACAAAAATGGAGTAATGAGCTGTCAGAAACATTCTGTTAATGTAGAGACTCATTTCTATAAATAGTATTTCTTATACAATATATAATGTTTGAAATGACAAATTTAAAAAAAAATAAAATAAAACGTATCACTTATTATCAAACATCAAAAGTTGTCAGAGAAAACCAAAATCACCAACCAATGCCCAAATAAAGGGAACTGTTATTTAAAATGTCTTTTTTACAGTGTATATTTGTATAAAACTTTAAATGTTTATGTAAAATAGAATAGCTTTATAGACCTTTTCAATGTGGTGATGTCATTGGCCCATGAACATTTCCTGCTTGTTGTCAAACTATTTCATATCTGTAACAAGAGGCGATTCAATCATAACTTGATATTATAACAGCTACCATAACATAATTTATCAATATGCAGAACTTTTTGGACTCTCAGAAGCTATGGAAATTTAAAATGTAAAACAGGAAATTTTAGGATTGCTTACATCCCTCACAATGTTTTATATGAGATATCTTAAAATGCTGCATAGGAATGGATCTCACTTTTGGAACAAACTTCCTTTTATTTATGTACATTTATTTTTTGTAAATCTAATGTCTCATTTTTCCATCACATAAATAAATAAATACATTTCATATTTTTAAATACTGCAAATGATAAAAGTGAAGTGAAGTGAAGTGAAGTGAAGTGAAGTGTAGTGTGGCCAAGTATGGTGTCCCATACTTGGAATTTGTGCTCTGCATTTAACCCATCCAAGTGCACACACACAGTTAGTGAACACACACATACCGTGAACACACACCCGGAGCAGTGGGCAGCCATGCTGCGGCGCCCGGGGATATTTTTTTTTTTTTTTTTTTTTAAGTGAAGTGATTTTACACTACCCTCTTTTTTTCCATTGTGATTCTCAGGTCAGATCTCTCATTCTGTCATCAGTAACTGCAGGAAAGACAGAGGCAGGAGAGCATCTCTCTGAACGACACTGGTTTAAGGCGGATGATTGAGTATGTCGACCCCTGAGTTCATCAGCAGCTCAGGAACAGCGAGAGGCTCTCCAGAGTCGTGAGACAGGACTCATGGGGTCATTAGACTGATTACAGAGTCAGACAGATACAGCCATGAAATTAAAAAATAACAGCATGATATTTCACTCCACCATAATTAGAACAGTTGTGACGTGTCCTCATTAATTGGCTCCCCGGGATACTGCATTCTGACTGGTCAAACTTGGGAAACTCCAGTCAAATATTTGTGTTTAATGACTTCTAAATCATTTCATTTAAGCTGGCAATTTATAATTTAGAAGATAATTATAATTTAGTTGTAGCAACACAGACTGCAGAGTGATTCAACAGGTCAGATTTGCTTTCTTCTAACAAAATAATGTAACAGTAACATTAAATATATAAGCAATAAGCAAAATGTAATGTCTATTTATTCAGTTTGAACTTATCTGTGGGCGACACTGTCGCCTCACAGCAAAAATATCGCTGGTTCAGTTGGCAATACTGTGTGGAGTTTGCATGTTCTCCCCGTGTTGGCGTGGGTTTCCTCCGGGGGCTCCGGTTTCCTCCAAAGTCCAAAGACATGCGCTATAGGTGAATTGAATAAACTAAATTGTCCGTAGTGTATGTGTGTGAATTAGTGTATGCATGTTTCCCAGTACTGGGTTGCAGCTGGAAGGGCATCTGCTGTGTAAAACATATGCTGGATAAGTTGGCGATTCATTCTACTGTGGCGACCCCTGTGAATAAAGGGACGAAGCCGATGGAAAATGAATGAATGAGAACTTATCTGTGATTGTACGTATTTTTTAAACGTCTCTTCTTCTCATAAAGGCTGCATTTATTTGATCATAAATGCAATAAAACAGTAATAGTTTGAAAAATAGTTGAATATAAAATAATTATGGTAAGATATTTTAATGTGTAATTTATTCAAAGCCCAATTGTTGGCCATTGTTACTACAATCTTACATGCTGATTTGCTGTTCTATTATGATGTTATTACTGGTGCTCAGTTATTAATATTGGTAATACTGGTATTATAATTATTAGTTTCCTGCATATTTTTGAGAGTACATTGATTTTTTCAAGATTGGTTTATAGATAGCACAACATAACATAATGATTGAAAATAAAATTTCATAACATTACAAATGCCTTTACAGTCATGTTAATAAATGTAATATGTACTTAATAAATACAAATATTTGATACAGTATATACTGAAAATAACTTTTAAAAATATGCATTTTACAGAATATTTTTTACAATGAAATAATAATATATTATTAATAATTAACCTCTCATATATAATATAAACAGTACTGTACATATTCTGACAAATAAGTATATAGTGACAAAATTGATTGCAATATTTAACTAATGAAAATACTTTTCACTTATGCTTTTTATATATATATATGGGTTCTGGTAGTACCCAGAATAGCAATGTCTACTAAAGGAGGTTGAGCGTTTTTATATATGGCTCCTAAACTTTGAAATATCCTTCCAGATAATGTCTAGAGGCTCAGACACACTTTCTCAGTTTAAATCTAGATTAAAAACCTAACTCTTTAATAAAGCATACACACAATGCATCACATAACTGTAGGATTCAGTTAAATTCAACTCTTCAAATGCATTCTTTCACTTATGAACAGCAACTACGCTAATTCTTTTCTTTGTTCTCTATTCCCACTTCAGGAAGCCCATAAATACACTTCACTGTTCATGTATTATAATTACATGCAAATATTTAGTTTGGAAAGACACCATATACTGTATCACTGCAGGTTAAATACGTTTATTTACTGCCAACCCTTAACAACTCCTTAACTTTTTTTAATTTTGATGATAATATAATGATGCGTACCTTTTGTGAAGCTGCTTTGGAATGATAATTATTGTGAAAAGTGCTATACAAGTGAAGTGAGAGAGAGAGAGAGAGAGAGAGAGAGAGAGAGAGAGAGAGAGAGAATCAATTAAAATGGGCCCATATAAAATATTCCATAGGTTTTCAAGCCTTAATATTAAAAATAATTCAATATATAAGCTACTCATAACAAAGAAAATGAAAAATGAACAAAAAAAGAAAGCTTACTAGTGACCTCAATGCTATGCTGTGATACTTTTAGCAACAACATGGATGGTCTTCTCTGAATATTTCAAAACGAGCAATGACCTTTTCCTGATCTGATCACCTAAAGGAAACCAATTAACATATTGTACTCAGGCCAGTTATTTTCTCCTTCTCCCTCCCTTTGTTTTTTTGTCTCTCGGGGAACTGCCGGCAGAGCTGAGCTTCACAAATTAGTGGTGTGAGACAGAAGACTCAATTACCTGGAAAAGGTCTTATGTGGCGCTTTGCCCATGACACCGCTGTTCACAGCCCACAGAGAACAGGCACGGAGGGGAGGAAAGATGCGGCGGGTGGCAGTACTGGAAGACAGTGGCTGGGAGCGAGAGAGAAACCTAGAGGTAGTATGTAGAAGCGGAAACAGGTGATGACATGTAGGGGTTTAATGACTCCTCCATCAAACAAGTTTTCTGTTGTTACCAGAAATGCCTCACAGGGGACAGTGGCAGGTTTTTTCCTCATTAGGCCTAAAACTTCCAGCGCAGTCTTCACTGTTTGACATGGTACAGTCTGTCCTGCATGAGAATAGTCCATAATATCAAGCAGGCGGGGGTTGTGTCTCCCTGAAGGCTAGCTAGATCCTGATAGCCTGCTCTGGCTTTCTTTTCTCTTTCTCTCACTCTGTCAGGAAGATTGGAGAGACATCGAGACGGGAGACTCTGAAAGTGCTACGAAACTAGCACACCATTTATTAAAGGGGCCCTATTATGCTTTTTACACTTTCAGCTTCCTTTAGAGCGTAATGCTGCTGTTTGAGCATGAAAAATATCTGAAAGTCCAGTCCATAGGGAGTTATTCTCTATATCAGGCAGTATGGCTTCTGAATTCCCTCAAAATGCCTTGATTTCAGTCGTGAGTTTTCTTCAGTGAACATGAAAGTTACAGTATTCGGAATTTATAGAAGTATACCGCCCAAGGGAATGAGGCTTGGTTGAGATGGTGAGATGCTGATACGCATGTGATTTCTTTCTGTGCGCGTTTCTTGAAAATCATTCATCAGGAGTTTAAACTGCCAAGGCTTTAAAATGAATGTTTTGTTTGTTGTTGCAGGAAGCTGCAAAGGCTCCACCCACTGCTGAATGGGGTGGGGGGTGGGGGAAGCAGCTCATTTGCATTTAAAGAGATACACAAAAAAACGCATGCTGCATCCCAATTCACATACTTACTATGCCCTAAAAGTATGTACTTTTTTTTTTAAGGAAAAAAATATACTTTTGAGTGTGTAACAGAAGAGTATGCAAGCTTTGGGACATACTACTGCCTTGTTAACAGATCGTTATGTTGCTTAGTTACATCCCCTGTCAATCATCTTGACACATCATCCACATTTCTTTCATATTTAATTATCTACCTTATTGGAGATTTAGCTGTGTGTTAATCTGCCATTCACAAGTCTTTTTCATGCAAAGAAATCTTCTCAGGTCTTTGGATAATTATGCATTCAGAAGTTAACGTCCAAACATATCTTGATATAAGTTCACATTGTTGTTGCAGATGAAGTATAACATGATATTAGATATTAATTAATAGTCATTCAAACAACTTTACCGAAGCCTCTCTACTTGATGGTTGGTCTCACACGTCCGCCATGTTTGTAGTTTATTTATTTTTGCTTTCATCCAAAAAGACGCATTTACTGTACAGCATAGTATATTTCTGGGTGAGCTGTTGTTTTAAATTAAGACTATGATGAATATGAATTCAAATACTGAATATGTGTAAATCAGTTTTAAATAAGTGCTGTTCTTGTAAACTTGTTAATAATCATTCATTCATTCATTTTCTTTTCGGCTTAGTCCCTTTATTAATCTGGGGTCGCCACAGCAGAATGATCCGCCAACTCATCCAGCATATGTTTTACGCAGCGGATGGCCTTCCAGCTGCAACCCATCACTGGGAAACACCCATACACACTCATTCACACACATACACTACGGACAATTTACCTTACCCAATTCACCTATAGCGCATGTCTTTGGACTGTGGGGGAAACCGGAGCACCTGGAGGAAACCCACGCGGACAAGGGGAGAACATGCAAACTCCACACAGAAATGCCAACTGACACAGCCGAGGCTCGAACCAGCGATCTTCTTGCTGTGAGGCGTTAGCGCTACCCACTGCGCCACCATGCCGCCCTGTTAATAATCAAAGAATCTTAAAAAAGGTATCAATATTTCCACAAAAATAAAGCAGCGCTGTTTTCAATACTGCTAAAAATTAGAATTTTTCTAAGAAAATGTTATACAGTAAGAAGGATGTAATTAAAATAACATTTATTTCTGAAAGAGATATATATTATTTATTTTTTTAGAACTACACTTCACTTCACTTTCTTTCTTTTTCTTTCTTTCTTTCTTAATGACTTTTAACCATGTGGTGTCTAGGGTATTTTTAGATGACACAGGTGTTCTAGCAGAGTAAACAATGTTCATCACATCAACTTTGGACATGTTGACAACCACAAAAAAAAAAAAGAAGACAAAAAACATTTCTCTTCATTTTGATCAATGCATCAATTTTTTATACCTGTTTTGCTTATGCTTTCAAATTCTGTCTTGACAATGCTAGACACTCGGTTATACTGCAAAATGCAAACACATTTCTATGTGTCATATTCATATCAGCCACTAGCCACCATTATTTCTAGACGCTGCTATGAACATCAAGCAACAAAACCTCCCACTTCAGTCAACCACTAATAAAAAGCAACCTGTTTTTGCAAATATCTCATTATCTTAGTCTTTCAGATGTAGTATTTTCGACAAAGACAGCTGCCACTGATCTTTACACTGAGAGTTTCATTTTGTTCAGCGGAGCAGAACAGAAACACATGACTTCTGCAATCTTGAGATGCTCGGTGAATTGCCGGCTGTCTACGGCGGTGAAGCGTTTGTTGTGTCTAGCAGGTGCAAGTGTCTACAATGATTAGAGGACCATCTGTTCAGGGGTGGATGAATTATGACTGAAGAGGAAGCCCCCTATATCGTTTGAGAGGCATGATTACTTCTATAGTCTAATCAGTGATGCTTTTGTAGGCTTTAAATTTATTTGTCTTAAAATACCCCAGTACACCGTTTTAAGGGTTCCTAAGTTTGCTTTAGATGTCTTCTACAATAGAATTACATGCATTCAAGGTAAAAAATGCTTTATTTTCTGTTATTTAACATAGCTGTATGGAATACTCAATTCTGATTGGTCAGTCGTGAAATTCCAAGGTAGGTTATTCCTAGATAACAACTGCTGATTAACACAGGCTCATCCGGATCACCTTAAATGTTAAACATCCATATACTTACATCCACATTCATATGTATCTGCTTGTCTGTCACGCCATGGTTTATGACTGTTTTTGACTGTTTGACGCCATATTGTACGCAATACGTGGGTTAGAATATACTTTATTTAGCTGGTTTAGTTTCTGTCAGCTTTGCCTTTTTGACTGTTTGTTGCCATCTTGAGACTGAAACGCATAAGTTAGTGTATACTCCATCAGCTGTTTTCATTTCTGTCAGCATTGCGTTTAATTAAATGATGACTGAACTATTATGGCTTAGAACTAAGTTTTGTTTCTAATTTGTATGTTTTGTGGCAGGTAGCTGTGTAATAAACTGTGTAACGTGGGATAAAGTACACTGAAAAAAAAAAAGTTAACTCAACGTTAAATTTTAAGGCAACCAGCTTCAGGACATTTGTGAGTTTACTCAACTTAAATCAAGTCAAGTGCAGTACTTGAGTTGAAAATTGAGTCAACACAAAAAAGCTCTGCAGCAAGTTGCCTTACAATTTTGAGTTGAGTCAACTTTTCTTTTTCTTTTTTTTTACAGTAAGGACAGTTGATTTCTCAGAATAAAGGTCTTCAGTCTTATACAACAGCTAACCTGTCAGGCTTTATTCTGCGATAACAACCTCCTGGATGTACTTTATGACTAATTGCAACTTAGATCTTATAACTGATGAAAATTAAAAGAAAAACAGTCAAATATTGCGCTGCAAAGAGCAAAACTAATTTTAACTTGTCTATTACCTAGCAAATGACCATGGAATAAGCAGGATATTCCATGGCAGGATAATCAACATCAGGTGGTTATTTGCCTCCACGTTGTGCATGACAATCCATTGACTATACCTTACATAACATACACTAAAAGGTAAGCTTTTTCTCACAATATCAGAAATGATTGGATCAAGAATCCGGTCTCTAAAGTGCCTTTTAGCCTACTATTCTCTGATTGGTCAGATGGTCCAGTCACAACACTGGTCAGCAGATAAGCATATTTTTTTTTCTGAAGGCTTCATCTGCATTTATAAATAGCGATATAGATGTAAACAGTGATACTGTTGGTTTTACTATAAAAATTTTAACATGTGTATGCAAAGTGGACTCGCTTTTTGAAAAAGAAAAAAAGGTTCTCAACATGTCAACAACACAAATTAACATTTCCAGATCTCATCCACAACTGCAGACTCAAATTATATATATTGTTTTCACAAGTAGACAATGAAGACCTTAGGCATTAAGCATTCTCCACAATCCTACATTTTTATGCAGGAAGTTTGACTAGAAAATTACTGATGATTCATCTCAGGCGGTTCGGAATTGCTTCTTTCGTTTGGGAGACTCAAAAGTCTCCATTCATCATGCACTTAAATCTTCACAATTTTAAACACTCACAAACAACTATATTCTACACCAGTGTTTCTCAACCCTTTTTCTGGAGGCACACCAACAGTACATATTTTGGATGTCTTTCTTATCTGACCCATTCATTTCAGGTTTTGGAGTCTCTTCTAATGTTCTGATGAGTTGATTCAGGTGTGTTTGATTAGTAAGAGGTTGAAAATATGTACTGTTAATATGAACGTGTGCCTTCAGGAACTGGGTTGAGAAACACTATTCTACACTACACGAAGAGTAATATCCAAAACAGCATTTTAAAAGTGTTGCATTGGCTCACCCAAATGTTCAGGACTGTATCCAGAAATTAAGAATCATCGCTGTCCAAATGCATGCCCT
>CAIGQV010019178.1:7608942-7636805 GCA_903798115.1 Danio jaintianensis | reverse complement strand
TGAGAGAGATTATGAGAAGATGGAGAAGAGTGTTTTAGATGTGGAAATGAATAGGTGTCATTGTGGCCATTAAGAGCCCTTCATTCCCCTGATTCACAGTATCACTCAACGTCAAAAGCATAACCTTCCCATACATGCTCATACTGAAAGTAATAATCCATGGATTTTAAAAAGAGAGGCCATTCAATAAAGAACAAAACACACTGAACTCAGAGCTGTGTTAAGTGCATAACAAGTGCTAGCGAATGAAATAGTCTATACTGATTTTCTGAAAAAAAAATGCACTGATCATTTCATTTGTCAATGGACGTAAAAGTGATCACATCATGGTGAATTATATTTTCCTTCACCTTTTGTCACATAACAGTTCAACGTAATATGAAAATATACTGTAAGTTTCTAAAGGTTGCTAAGAAAAAGATAATTTGCTGAGACTAAGCTACAACAGCTTATTCAGTGATTCTGCATTTGAAGTTGTAGCACATTTAAACAAATCATTCACCTACAATGGTAAAAAAAAATTTTAAAAATAAACCGTACTCAACACAGCATTAAAGTGCAAAATGTAGGGCATTTCAATGAACAGAACAAAAAGAAAATAGTGCAAAATAATCAAAAACAATTGTCATTTTCTGCAAAACTAAAAATAAAATCTAGATAAAAAGTTCTCTTTTTTTCAGAGCTATATTAAGCTGTTTTCATGTGTTAAGATGATTTGAAGCAACATTTGGTGGAATAAGACAGATTTTTCAATTACACACAAAAAAGGTTATGCTGACCAATTTTAATTTCTTGGGAAAAATGCTAAAATGATTCAAACAAACTTAAATATATATATATATATATTTTTAAGTGTCACAAATGCTATTATGTGTTATTTCCAATGTATCTGCAATCCCTCTAGACCATTTTAAGAGTGGGTAAAATGGTATGGTCAGTGTAATTGTGTAAATGAGCGTAGATGATCTACGCTCATTTACCCAATTTTTAAACTAACTAACCAACTAAACAAACTAACCAACTAAACAATAAATAAAACATTTTTTTATAATATAATTATAGTTAAAATATAATTATAGTTCTTATGAAACAAAAGCCTTTGCAAGAAAATTTTACATTATTTACAGCAGTGGTCCCTAATTGTTTTATCACCGCAGACCAGTCAACGCTTGACAATTTTACTGCGGACATGGGGATTCGTAGGTTTCTAGAGGATGACAAGCTGACAATACATTGCTGTCACTTTGATACAAGTTTTATTTATGGAGAAAATTACAAAGCACTGCAGTGTTTGGGTGTTCTGTGTTTGTCTGAGATAATTAGTCTACCGAAATGTGTATATTCCATACAAGCTGAAGCTGATCGGTCAGTTCTTGTCACATGACTCGCGGTGCGCTCGCGGCATTCATTTAACTGTGTGCGTCTGGAAGGTGTGAGCGAGTCATGCCGCTTGAGCACGCAAGCCGCTCACCTCTATTGGAAATAACAAACTTGTGCAAACTCTAGAAAAGACGTGATATGCGAACAGCCCCTAAAAGGCCGCCATCATTTGCGATCTCCAGCAGTTGATCTTCTTGCACAGACACGGTGGATTCGGTCCTTCACTGGGCCTTTTCCCCTTTGCAAAGAAACTTTCCAAAGACGTCTGTTTCTTACTCATTTTGCTGCTTGTGGGTTAAATTTGGGCGCTCAAGTGACCAAGATGTAAGCAAGAGAATACGTTCATTTTTCAAAATAAAAGATTTTTCAAAAAAAAGATCGTTCAGCCTCAGATAATAAATAAAACGGAAATAATTAAAGAGCCCCTATTATGGGTTTTTGAAAATGACCTTCCATGCAGTGCGTAACACAGCTCTAAATGAAGTGAAATATCCAGCTAAGGCTTAAATCTGAAAGTGCGCAATGTTTAAAACTATTGATTCATCAATAAAAGAGTCGACTCATAGTGCTTCAAATGAATCGTCTTGATAACGAGTCTTTAGCCGTGCCGGTGTGACGTCGATACTGAACTTAAGCCCCGCCCATTTGTTGCGCATACAATGCCGGGAAAATTGTCGACCCCGTCCACAAACAGAGTGGCAAGAAAAAAAGAACACTGTAGGAGACCCCGGTTGAATCATGTCGCGAAGACGCTGTGCTCAGCTGGATATTATTGGAAGTGTGAGGGAAAATTTGTGTTATTTTCCCTACCCAAAGATGAAACTGTGAAGAGTCAGTGGTTGAGGTTTATTTTTGCAAAAATACCTCAGCATTATAGCCCAGGCCTTGTGTTGTGTTCCTGTCATTTTTCTGACGAGTGCTTCAGCAATCTACACGCTTACAACGGGGGATTCGTTTGTTAAAGGAAGGATCAGAAAAGACTATTGATGTATGGGACTTTGCAGAGCTTGACAGGAACTTTACAGTACACAGTTCATTGACCAGTTTCTTCCTCCATTTCACAAATGTAAGTAAGTGTGATTAAAATGGTTGCCTCCTTGTTTTCTCTAGCTTGCAAATTATGTATTTAATTGTGTTTTGTTACTTGTAACCGCTTGTACTGTATCTGGTTAACTCTTTATATTCTCTTATCGCGTCTAAAGCCACGTTGAAAACGCGGCGCGTGCCGCTTTGTTTATGGATTTAAATGCCTTTGTGAGCTCGTGTTCCACGGCCGTTTGTCGTTGCTATGGCCACCATCAGCTTTTCCTACACACGTGCGGCGGTCAAGTTTCAAAATAGTTCAGCTTTGCCACTGTGTAGAGTAATACTGAATGCGTGTGAATGCGTGTCACTGTTTTTACTTATGGTTAAGAATAGAGCATCATGCTGGTGTTTAACTGCATTGCTTTAATGCATCCCTGCATTGGGCTCACACACATACCTGCCAACATTTGTCCCTGAAAATCTGGGAGACCGGGGGGGTTAGGTTCGGGGGTGAGGTGTCTGAATAACACTGTTGAGAACCGGGTACTGTGTTAGTAACTGTACTATGAAGCGTGTTTCGGGCGGCCGCTGCGATCGGATCCTATACCAATGTTGGCGACCCGGGGGTTTCACAGACCATATCAAAATGCTGAGGAGGGGGGGTAGGGGGGGTGGTTGAAATTACGGGAGTTTTCCAGGAGAAATAACAAAACGAGAGGCTGGAGAGAGATGGGTCTGAAATACGGGAGACTCCCGGGAAAAACGAGAGTGTTGGCAGGTATGCTCACACATACACTCTGCACTCTGACTACTTCAATATTGTTGAAGCCGTGGTGGGCATTTCTCTCGTGCTGAATGCTGGACCAATCACAACAGACTGTCATTGGTCTGATCAGCGCAGATTAGCATCGCGCTAAGGAGGGGTTTGGGAACAAATGAATCGCTGAACGAATCATATGAGAGTCATTGGGATAATTAGGTAAAAATAAATGCATATTATAAGACAATGAAAGTGTTTTTTTGACCTTGCATGCATATCAGCCTGTTGTTGGAGACCCCCAAAACCAAAATATGACCCTTTTTAATGCATAATAGGGGCTCTTTAGTGATTTCTTGTGCGGCCCAGTACCAATTGATTTACGGCCCGGTGTTTGAGGACCACTCATTTAACGCATTAATTATTACCTTTAATCCACAGCCTCTGTATATGGACTAAAGCAAATGCGTGCTATTGAAAAAAAATGATTAAATTTTTTTGGATGAACTACACCTTTAGACAGTAAAAAGTGGGTTAATTTTCTGTAAGAAAAAAAAAGGCATTATTGCCTCATTCCAAAATGCAATATAAAAATAGCCAGTTCATTGTAATTCATTACATTTAATCAAAACGTCAACACTCACTTTTCTATGAGTGAGCTTTTCTCCCTCCTTCTGCCTTTTTTACCCTCTATCCGCCTCTGACTTATTCAGCGTTATTCTCAGAGTACCTACACCAGCAGTTTCAGTGGCCTACTCCCACAACACTCCTGTCCATCATAGAGTTCAGTTTCAGCGCAGAATTCTGATGCAGAAGGCAACATTATTGCAATGTGTGACTGACATCTCAGCAGCCAAGAGAAGGAGGCCTCAAGTGACCCGGACTTCACTGGAGAGCGGAAGAGAGAGGAAAAAACAAAAAAGTTTTCATGACAGTGCTGATCACAGAAGTGGTCTAGAGGTCACTACAAACATAAAACGCTACAGAACACTGGGGTAAAGAGAAATGCCAGGATTAGGGGGGACAGTTCTCTTTTCTTCAATGTTGTAATTTTTCATAATTTTTTGGAGGGATTTTCAAAGAAGAAAATTTCATTTGCTAGAAGTTTGGTTAGCTGGTGCTAAGGTAATTATTCCACATAATGAGCATTATTACGTTTTTTGCATTTTGTCTTTTATGTTTTTTTAATGCTTTTATTTTAAATTGCATCATGGGACATTGATCTTTCCTCCAACCACCATAACCACCATACATGTTGAAAAAAAAACTAAAAAAACTTTATTGCAATTTTATTAGTTTGAAGTGATATATTGTCTATATTGGTGTTGGCTATACCTGGTAATAAACTGCCAGTATTTTATTTATTTTTTTGTATGTGGAATTTGTTAATTAATGGTTATTTTACAGTATACAGTGCTCAGCATATATAAGTACACCCCTCACAAATCACAAATCAAAATCTTTTACATTCATATTTTTAATAGGAAGCTATACAATATTATATTTGTGCATATACATTAGTTTAGTCAGTACTGAAGCCAAATCTGGAGCTTATCTAACAAAATAACTTACGATAACAGTCCAAAAACTAATACACCCAAATTTATGTTATAGAAAAATATTAAATATGAATTTTAAAAAAAGATTAAAAATCAAGAGAAGCAAAAAAATGTAGTTTAAATTTTGTAGGTTGTCATTTTTTTGCAATATTTCACTTGAATTTAATTGTATTTTCTTTCAATTTCAAAATATGTTTGGTGACTAAAATATTATTTTAATAAATATATCTGTTTAATAAATCTGTTTTGTTTAAGTGCACCATGAATACATTGCCTATATTCACTGAGAAATGGATAAAAATATTCATTCTCAAAATGGGGTGTACTCAATTATGCTGAGCAGTCTATATGTGCACTCAAAAATATTATTTATTAACATTTGACAAGTTTTATTATTTTTTATATTTTGCAGAATCCCTGCTATGTAAAACGGCAGTAAAAACTGGGCTTGGGCTTCATTAGCCTGTTTGAAAAATGTGATTAAATACTGATCTGATTTGTATTTTTTTTTTTACATTTACACATGTTCATTTTCCAAATGCTTTTCAAGGTCACAAAAATAATATTCATTATATATAATATCATTCATTAATTGACAGGTAAACTTTATATATAGCTCAAAGTTTTCAGAGCAGCAGCCATTTCAGATTTGAGTATGTCATTTTCATTGCAACAGAAGCCTTTGTGTGGATGCAAGAATTAATTGAATGAATAAATGAAACATACAAACAAACACATCTCTTATTATTAGAAAAAATATATTATTTTCCAGAAAATTAAAATAACTTCTTCCAACAAATAAGATATTACTTTACCTAACCCTTCATTTGTAGTTGCTAGGCAACATAAAACATCCCACATTGATAAAGAATATGGGGTGACAGGTGAGCATTTATCAGCCTTTTACAATGCCATTGAACAAGGTTCATCCAATTGAAATGTAGAGTCATAACTAACCATTTTATAGTTAATAATATCTACTGACATTGAGCTGTTTTATTGCTCAGTACAAAACTATTATATCCTCCATAATACACTTTTATTGCATAACATCCTTTTTTTTACACCAACACATAAAGCTATCCAAAAGTCCAAGCATATAAACAGGTTCTGTATATTCTACTTTTTTTTTATTTATTTTTTTTTACTCTGTGCATCTTTCTTGGGATTCTGGAAAGTCATACGGTCTCCCACTGAGGATGAGTTTTCACATGTAATAGTGTTTTTCAGCCAATTTATGAAACATTAATCTCCTGTTTAGTAGAGTGTCTTATACTCAGTTTAAAAAGAGAACATGCAATTACACACAAGAATACACTACACAAATCACAGCACTTTAAAGGACTTTGCTTATAAGGTTATAAACAAACATAAACAAAAGTAAATCAATAAAATAATTCATAAGTTTTGACCAATAGGTGACCATACCCTTGTTCCACAATCGCATATACTTCACTTTAATAAACAAAATTACTGTGAAGACAACACAAGACCAAAAAAAAGAAAAGAAAAAAAAGATTAAATACAGCTGAAAAAACAAAACAAAACATCTCAAGTCTACATGGCTTTAGATTCAGACTTAAAATTTCCCATGTGAAAAGGTGAGACTCTTCTCTAATAGTATGCCAAATCTGACAGGTTCATTCGTTCATTTTCCTTCGGCTTAGTCCCTTATTTATCAGGGGTCATCACAGCAGAATGAACTGACAACTATTCCGGCATATATCTTACACAGCGGATGCCCTTCCAGCCGCAACCCAGTACTGGGAAACACCCACTCTTACATTCACACACGCACTCATACACTATGGCCAGTTTAGTTTATTATTACACCCGGAGGAAACCCACATCAACACGGGGAGTACATGCAAACTCCACACAGAAATGCCAACTGGTCCAGCCAGGACTCGAACCAGCGACCTTCTTGCTGTGAGGCGACAGTGCTAACCACTGAGCCACCATGCCACCCTATCTCACAGGTTTTCTAAAGTAAAAAAAGGTTGTGAGAACTGGCATAGATTTAAGAGAGTCAGACATACCAAAAAAAAAATGGTTGCAATAGCCTTCTAGTTAGAAACAGTCTAATAATAGGAAGGCTACAGGTATATTAAGCTTTGGCGCTTGGATTCTAATATATTGAGAATTTGAAAATCTAATTAAGTTTAATGTGTGGAACAGAGGTTGCTCTACTCTAAAGCATTGCTTAATATTGCTTTCACCACCCCTGAATTGTATTTTCCTACAGTATACCTTGAAAAAAGGGACAACATAAAAAAAAGAACAGAGAGAGAGAGAGAGATAGAGAGACCCAATGAAAACCCATCATGCGTCCATTATTCATTCATTAATTAATTTTCCTTCAGCTTAGTTCCTTATTTATCAGGGGTTGTCACATCGGAATGAACCACCAACTATTCCAGCATATGTTTTACACAGCAGATGCCATTCCAGCCAAAACACCCATACACTCTCGCATTCATACACACAATCATACAGTACGGCCAATTTAGTTAATCCAATTCACCTATAGCGCATGTCTTTTGACTGTGGGGGAAACGGGAGCACCCGGAGGAAACCCACGCGAACACGAGGAGAACATGCAAACTTGACACAGAAATGCCAACTGGCCCAGCCGGGACTCGAACCAGTGACCTTCTTGTTGTGAGGTGACAGTGCTAACCACTGAGCCACCATGCCGCTGCGTCCATTATTTTGTCTATAAATGTTTCACTTTACAGTAACGTTTAATTTGATAAGTAACCGTGAGTGAATGAATGAGGACCAATACTTTAAAATATATTCTATAAGTTAACTTAAAAAAAATCATTGTCAGTGATTTTTTCAAAACTGACTTTTCAGCATTAGCAATGTCTAATTTTTGTTTCAATCCAAGGTGCTCACAAATTTACAATAAAAACGGATTATTCAGTTCGTGGTCTCATTTTATTTGTAACACTGTAAGCTATGACATCGGCTTGCTTTTTTAACTACAAAGACGCAGTTTTCACGCGTAAGTAACAGTAAACAACTGGTCTCCAGGAGGAAACGGTGACATAAACAAATGAATAACCATTCATAATTGAACACTATAGGGCGTCACGGTGGCGCAGTGGGTAGCACAATCGTCTCTTAGCAAGAAGGTCATTGGTTCGAGCCTTGGCTGGGTCAGTTGGCATTTCTGTGTGGAGTTTGCATGTTCTCCCAGTGTTCGCGTAGGTTTCCTCCGGGTGCTCCGGTTTCCCCCACAAGTCCAAAGACATGCGCTATAGGTGAATTGGTAAGGCTAAATTGTCCGTAGTGCATGTGTGTGAATGAGTGTGCATGGATGTTTCCCAGTGATGGGTTGCAGCTGGAAGGGCATCCGCTGCGTGAAACATATGCTGGATAAGTTGGCGGTTCATTCCGTTGTGGCGACCCCAGATTAATAAAGGGAAGGGAAAAAAATGAATGAATGAATGAATTCAACACTATTGTGTCAGTGGACTAAATGTGTTAGATGGGATGTTGTTCTGAGGACCTTTCAAAATAAACCGTGATGTACAGCAATGAATGCGTGTGTGTACTGTTATTGCGATATGTTCTCCATTTCTAATAAGCGTTTTCTGTACAACTTACACAAATTTAGCAAATACATTCTTTATGAGCTTCCCATTAAAAAACAACTAGCTACAATGGCTGCTTGAGGGTTGTAGCTTTAGACTGATGTATAGTTTGTCAAGATTGCTCATGTTATTTTTGATATAATATATTCGTAAACACTGACATACACAAAAAACAGCACCCGTGTGTCCACGTCCTGACGCTAGTTATGCACAACCCCCCCCTAAAAAAAAACCTACATTTAGCCACTTTAATAAATTCATTGCTTATTGTTAGTTCATGTTCATCACCTAATGCATTAATTCATGCTAACGATGGGGTGTTTTATCAAAAACAAAATGCATAGCAATACTAAAAAGGCAACACAGCCCGATTGGTATCAGATGTATAGCTTCACAACTTTTCTTTCATTTCCCCTTCGCTGGTCATCTTCAAAGAGTCCCATTTGCAATGTGGAAATGAAACACCTGCCATTAATCTCCACCTCAGTAGGGAGAGCTGTATATTTCTTTTATTTAAAAGCAGTTTGGATTTTTCAAGTGCTTTCTGACATATCTGTCCAGAGCACAAAGCGCCAACACAATCCAGAGAAGGTTTAGATAAAGAACATCTGAGGGATACGTGTATTTGAGCCAGAATGGTTATTGCAACCCAAACTTCAGGACAGTCAGTATATCCAGAGGTAATTAACTCTGAAGCTGTTTGCGAGAACGGCCCCGCATTTTTTTCCACCCTCCTTATTTCTCCCTGAGTCCTGCTGATGGGTGATTATAACTCTGAAGAGCTGCAGGAGGCCTGGCTCTCCCATTTACTCAGCCTGCAGCCGAGACCAAAACACTCTCTAATCACAGCTAAACCATCAAACGTGTGCATATGCGCGTGTGTAAATGTCCTTTCAAAATCCAATGACATTCCTCTATAATTTCCAATGATGTCATGCCTTGTTTATATATAGAACTTTTCTCCCTTTTTGCAAGCAAATGCAATTGTTTACCCCGACAAAAAGACCATTTGAATTCTTATATTGTTTCAAACTACTAAAATGCCAATAAAAGCCTGCAGTTGAATTTTCAGCATCAAAATTCGACAGAGCAGAGATTAACTGCCCATAATGAAACTCATAACTGTAAATAAACGGAAAAACCTCCATGAATAATGGAATATAGGACCTGTTAATTAACTTATACACCAACAACATACTCCAAATTATTATTTAATTCGACATATTTTAAAACAACAGAAGAAAACTGGCTTCGTTCTTGTTTGAAAATTAAATAAATATAATTTATACTTGTAATAATAATAATAATAATAATAATAACAGAGATTAAAAGGTCTAATCACAGCTTAACTGAATGTGTGTAAAATTCCTTTCAAAATCCAATGACATTTCTCTATAATTTCCAAGGATGTCATGCCTTGTTTATGTACAGTTTGTAGCACTTTTCTCATCTAATTTTCAACATCAAAATTCGACAGAGCAGAGATTAAGTGTTCATAATGCAATTCATAACAGTAAATAAGTTTTGGAAATTAAATTTGATTATGAATCATGAATTATGGGACCTGTTAATTAATTTATACAACAAACAACATATTCCAAATTATTATTGAATTCTATATACATTTAGAAGCATGTATGATACTGTATATTATGCAGAATCCATCCTAATAAGTTAAACGACAGATTATTTTGTTGGGTTCATTACTCTTTTTGAAAATGTAATAAATATCCTTTAATTTTACACTATGAAAAAAAAAAATGTATTAAATAAATGTATTCATTTACCAAATGACTTTCAAGGGGACTTTAAAATAGTGAATAATAGACACTGAGACCAACACTCTTTAATTACAGCTAACCTGAACATGTGCATATGTCCTTTCAAAATCCAATGACATTTCTCTATAATTTCCAATGATGTCATGCCTTGTTTATGTATAGAACTTTTCCCCCTTTTTGCAAGAAAAGGCAATTGTTTACCCCGACAAAAAGACCATTTGAATTCTTATATTGTTTCAAACTACTAAAATGTCAATAAAAGCATGCACAGTTTAATTTTCAACATCAAAAGTCGACAGAGCAGAGATTAAGCATCCATAATGCAATTCATAACCATAAATAAACAGAAAAACCTCCATGAATCATGAAATATGGAACCTTTTAATTACCGTACATAAACAACATACCGCAAACTATTATTTAATTTTATACAGTCAATTTACATTTATTCATTTTCCAAATAATTTTCAAAGTGACAAATATTAGACAGAGACCAAAACACTCTTTAATTACAGCTAAACTGAAAGTGTGCATCTGTGTAAATGTCCTTTCAAAATTCAGTGACATTCCTCTATAATTTCAAAGACGTCATGCCTTGTTTATGTACAGTATGTAGTACTTTTCCATGGCATTTTCAGTCAAAAGCATTTTTTTTACCCCCAACAAAAAGACCATTTTAATGGATTGGCCTAATATGCTAGTGAAATTTCAGTCTTTTTTTTTTTTCTTCAGTTCGTCCCACGCCAAAGTCTTTAAGAAACTCTGATGGGGAGGGAATCCCACTGTTCAAACCCAATCTGTCATTTCCTGGCAGGCAAACAATCTAAAATGCTGCCAGGCGCCACACAAAAGACCCATATACCCTGCGCCAATTGACTGCCGGTATGGTCCGCATAATCTTCGACGGTGAGCTTCATTTCACACGCTATTCTGGAACAGAGTTGTAGATTGCCTTTAAAACACACCAAAACCTCCCCCTGAAAAACACACTAGCTCAATAAAAACGCTGCGTATTTGAACCAGCGACAGACTGTGGGGGAAAAAAAGCTCAATAGAGCTGTAGAATATGAATGCAATAAACTAGAGGCAAAAGAAGGCTTATGTGATGCTCATTTTGCACGTCTTCTTATCCTGCTTTTCATCATCGCCTCTATTGCTTTCTCTGTATCCCATCAATACTTTGGAATTCGTCTCGATTCAGAAGCGTTTTCTTTACACATGTCCATGCTTTCAAAAAACATGTACCACCCTTCCTCGACATAGCCAAAGATCAGGAGGCACGGTGGGCAAACACTGCTGAGAGTTACTACTGATCGATGCTTTTCAAACTGCATTTTGAGATTTACAGAGAGTAAGAGCCTGATGCATGCTATCTTGTATGTTTAAAAATATAATAATAGTAATTAATGAAACAAAAATTAAAAGCAACTTGATAAATCATCAAGGGAACGTAATTAAAAATGCATATAAAAAAGGGTTGAGGTGAAGTACATCTTCCAAGTACTACTGAACAATTCTGAAATTATATTTTTCTGTCTTATTGAATTTTTTTTAAATGTTTACTCAGTTCCCCAGAAATCAATATGGATTTGATTTATTATGGGGTTTACAATTTCTTGTGTATGACACTAATGCAAATTTATGTAACAACTGCTCTTGTTTTACATGCTTACAATAACAACAGATCTATATATTTTTATAACTGCCTGCATCAAAAATGGCTTGGGAATTTAACCATGGAACACATTAACATTTTTACAAATATCATGGCTGATATTTCACTTGTTGAGCTTTGCTGATTATTACACGTTTGACAATATAAAGCCTGAAATGACTTTTTTTTTTTTTTTTTTTCAGTTTTATAGAAGTTACCAGTAAAATTAGTATTACAACATTATCACTTATAGACACTAATTAATAAATATATAGCGTAAGATGTAACTAAAAGTGGAAGGTGTGAGATAAAACTATTCCTACTAAGATTGTCAAACAATTCAAATATTTTATCACAGTTAATTGGCTAGCTGTGAACATGACAATTTCTTCAGTTTGTGTGTATGAAACTGGTGGTGTAAATTTATGCATCATTGCTTCTTACGACACCATGGAAATCCTGAAAATATATAACCTGATTAGTGTGAAGGTCTTAGCATACTGAAGCAAGAAAGTTTCATATGCTGTATTTTTGTATTAATATGTGAAAAATTTGTCACGTAAACAAACCTTGCACACCGAGTCTGATGCGTATTAATTAATCCATTAAGAAAAAACTCAAAACATTTCGAAGTCAATTCAAGCAGTGATACTTTGTTCTCCTCTTTTCTCTAAAGTAGAAAAAGAAAGAGGAATAGACTGCATATTGTTCATCCAATACTGCATAGAGAGGAAGGAGAGTTCAGCTCATTATCAAAGAGCTGTGCTGGATTATCCCCAAATGCAAAGTTTATTTCAGGAAATCAGTGGAATTTTGATACATTGCTTGTGATGCTTCACACATTCACGTACATAAACAAATCCTGAACAGAAACTTGCAGTACCTATAGACATTATAATAGAAAGCATGGTTCGTTTTTGTTCCGTTGCTTCGACACGTCAATGTGGCCACCATCTATTATAATGTCTATTGGCAGTACGTCAAATGTATGGACACACACACACGCACACCAAACAGCAGCAGGGGAGAGATGCGCCAATCACTGAATCCAGCATAGCGGTTCTCAACTGTCCGCCACATTCTGTCTTTAATTTGTGCACTGTGTTTTACTAAGTTATCTGTAGCTCAAATGACGGCATTCTGTATTTAGCTTTTCACTTGTACGGTGGCTCTGAACTGTCAAAACACATCTCAAAGCGCTTTTTATAATTAAATATATAATTAGTATATAATAAAAATAATAAAATAAAATAAGAATAATAATAAAAAAAAATAAAAAATAATAATAATAATAATAAAAAAACGGTTTGAATTTTTTTTATGATGGACGAAAGTTTCGAAGGCAGTGTGTCAATATGATTGATACAACGTGAGGTCGAATTTATTTTTTAATGTGCGAAAATTACAGACGAAAATTTCGGATTCAGTGTGCAATAACCTAGACTCTTTTAAAACAGCCAATTTGGGTTTAATTTATAAACAAATTGTTGGTAAAAAAAAAAAATGCTATCTTATGCAACAGATTATCTATATTTTTCAAATGGATGGTTTATCTAAAAACAAAAAAATATATATAAACAAATCTTTGAACACAAAAGAAGATATTCTGAAAAATACTGGTTGATGGTATGAATTCCATAGTAATTGTTTTTCCAAGTCCCAAAATCCAGCATTCTTCAAAATATCTTCTTTTGTGTTCAACAGAAGAAAGACACGCATAAAGGTTTAAAATCATGAGGGAGAATAAATTATGAGGTAATTATCATTTTTGGGTGAAATAACCTCTTTTCGTCTGCATGAAACAGAAGTTGCTGAGACTTTTATTTCAGTATTGATGTACTTAAACTTACACAGATAAAATATACATTGTAAATTTTGATTTCAAAAATAAGAATACAAATTGGCATTTCTGACATACTGTAAATTACATATTTAATCTGAAACTGAATAAATGAGTAGTATTATCATAATTAATAAAAAAAGTCAATAACAAATGTATTCAACAGTATTCAACTACGATAAAAACAGATCTATATTTTCGGCATTGAAATGGATTAGAAATGCAGAAATGCAGGATTAAACATTTGTCAAAATGATAATGCTATGGCATTATCATTTTGACAAATGTTTAATCCTGGATGATATTTCACTTGTTGAGCTTTGCTGTTAATTAGGAGTTTACTATTAAAAACACCAAATCTAGGTTTCATTTCTAAACCATTTACCAGTTAAAATAGTAAGCCTTGATTTCATAAACACTTTTGTTTTGTTGGATAACATCAGAATGAGATAATTATGCCAAACTGAATTTATTTTGAACTGAATTTTCACAAAATAAAATAGCAATTACAAGTATAAAGTAAAAAAAAAAAAAAAAAAAAAATCCAGTACTGGGTTGCAGCTGGAAGGGCATCCGCTGCGTAAAACATATGCTGGAATAGTTGGCGGTTCATTCCGCTGTGGCGACCCCTGATAAATAAGGGACTAAGCTGAAGGAAAATGAATAAAGTAAAAAAAAAAAAAAATTTTTTAAGTAAACCCATACTTCCAACACCTTCCATTTATCCGACTGAATTTAAGCTACTAATCCAGGACCCATGAAAGACTCTGAGCGGTATCAGTCGAGTCTCCTCCGTGTCTTGTTGGCGTGCTGAGAAATGCAGCTGCACAGTCATGTGGGCAGGTAAATGTCTTTCGAGAGAAGAGGGCAGTGGGATGAACTGACCTGTGAACAGTGGCAGTCGTCAGCGTTGAGAGGGTCAGGCTGGAAAACAGAAGGGGAAGAGCCATTATTTTCCACCTCATTTCCGCTGATGGCCTGCTCGGGAAGAAGGGGGGAGATGAAAATAAGGAGGAGGGAAAGGCGAAATCATTTCAGCCTCCATTTGTAACATGTCTCCTTACAGACTCGCTGACAGGTAGAGGAGAACAGTGGAGGATTTTAATGGGGCCAATTCGTTCGCTATTAGGCAACACAGCATGCCCCTTCGCAGCTTTACCGTTGCGCCCTCCTGTAAGATTACACATCTATATCTATATAACTCCTCACCCGCCATTGCGGTCTTCCCCGAGAGCCCGTGTGAGAATAGATCATGGTAAAGTGATATAAAATGAGCTTGCGAGCTTCTAGAATGCCTCTGTTTCGCATTACCAAATGGAGGTTTCCACAGCATGCTTCAATTTTGTTGACGTTCTGAGCCATTTGCTGTGTTTTTAAACCATCTATTTTTATCACGCCTAATATGTTACCCTTTCCTTCCCATTACTGTAAATGACACCCTACAGGCTAACAAATATACAGAAGACTAATGGAGCATCTTAAAGCGGCGTGTTGGTTGGATAACCCTCCTTTAGACTGGAGAATTGCTTATAAATGGTAAGTTAAGACTGTTCACTTGGATTCCGTTACATCTTGTGCTCACACACTTTCGATCTGGGCCAACTAACATTAGCTGTGTGATAAAATTTGATATGCAACAACAAGGGCGGGGGAAATATGTCATTTGAGCTATAGTGTTACAGGAAAACCCCTTTGAGGACAAAGATGGAAGGGGAATATGAAAGAAAATCCCAATAAGAAGTTTTAAGCAATGGGAATCCCATAAATCAATGCCATCATCTCAAATTCACATTCTCCCTGAGGGAAGAGAAACAGAGTGGGGGAAAAAAATCATTCACCCAATAAAACTTTCTTTGGGGGTGAAATTTCATACTTAGTTCTTTTTTTATTTTCATTGTACATCATTTCTTAATTTATCCTTATATTTGTCTTGCAGTTTTGAGTTCATGTAAATAATAGAATGTGCATTTTTCTGTTTGTGCATGTATGAACTCATATAGAAATAAGCCATTGTTATCTTATTTTACATTTAGCAGAGGCTTTTATCCAAAGCGACTTAAATGAAAATAAAAGAAACACTTAACAAATAATCAGAGAGCACAACAAATAAATGCTATATGACTAAGTTATTTTCATTTTGAATTAAACAGGGCTTTTTTTTCCCCCTGATCATACGGAAAGAAGAGAATGTCCCCCTACAGGTGGTTTGTCAAGCCCACTCACCTGTGTGAGGCACACTAAGAATTGCACAATGTTTTTTCTAGAAACATAGACTGTTGATAAGAAAGTGTCTGGTGCATTTTGAGAGGAGAGAGTGTGTTCTACTGGCGGTTTGGCACAATCAGAATGGAAAATATAGTCAGTTAGGTAGACTTAAACATTCATTTAGTTATTGTTAAAGGGTAAAATGAGATGAAAGACCCTTTTCAAAAATACTGTGTATAAAATAATGTTCATACTTTAAAGACATTGCACATAACAATTACGTTTAAATGCAGTGCTTAGTATGATGTGAGATTCACTTCAAATAGTCTTAATCAGACAGTGAAGATAATTGATTTTAAGCGAACCAGATTTTAAATGCAGGGAGTTTATAATGGCATAACAGTTCAGTGGAAGTGCCTGTGCATGCTTATAAAAATAAACAAAAATTATTAAAATCCCTGTGCATAAGGTATATTGCACAATTTTTTCAAGAAGGATTGTTTAAGAAGGTGTCTGGTGCATATGGAGAGGAAAAGAGTATGTCATATATTTTTATATGCGTCATGCATTAGGGTTGGGCGATGTCGACCAATTTGCTTGGTGAAACGCCAGTGTGGACGCAGATCATTTTCGTTCTAAAATGGCATTTTAAAACTAAGAAGTATTAGTGTAAACGGGGCCTGAGTGTGTATTTTTCGCGAGCGGGTTGCTGCGACAGGGGCGGGGTGGAGGATCGCGATAACAACCCAACCCTATCATGCATTTATATTTGTTTCCTGTTACAGCCATTAACTATGAAAATATGTATATGTACAGCCAAAAACATGAAAAGCACAATTATTATTATTTCAGAAATTAAACATTTAAGTGATTTAGAAAAAAAAGAAATAGGACTAATGAGCAATCACGATTTAATACCCAACATCAGTACATGCATTTTAAAAAAAGTTAGGACTTGCTAGCAGACATTTCAATTGCAAACTGCAATGACCTGAGGCAACATATTTCAAGTCTTGCAAAAAATGTATGTAGTCACGTTTCACCCATGAGACCAGCTGGTAATGGAGGTTGGCAGACACTTCATTAATTCCACACTAAAGAAACATCTTTTGTCTTAACAAGAGTTTCTTTTGACGCTTTGTGTGTGGAGGTTTGCAGAGCGGCGTCTTCATCCCCTTCATCCCCCCCCCCCCCGCTCTCTCTGACAGGCCTGGAAGGATTATGGATGTGATCATGGTTCAGACTGTTTCTCTAACATTTGTCATTCAGTTATCAAACTGCCAATTCTACTCCTGTCGGGTAAGGGTGTTTGGGAGACAAGAAAGCCAGGAGTGAGGTCCTTGCTGATCCAATTTTGGCCTGATTTTTATTGAACAGCCTATCATCTGTGTGTGTGAAAAAAACAGTGTGTATGTGTGTGTGTAATCATCACACTTGGATGAGGACGTTCTGTGTGTTTTCAGGGATGTAAATCCTTTCCTTGGCATGGTGTAGTCCCAAAGCACCCATCAAACTGTCCTTCAGCTGCCAGCCTTACACACACACTCTCTCTGCAGGACATTTGTTTTTATTTCTGTCACATGATCTAAAATGAAGCATGCTGGCTTTGTGAAAAAAAGAGATGTAATACACTGATTTTGACAATAAAAAGTGCTATGGACATAACTATGTGTTTTGCATCCATCTGGCCTAAAGTGAAGTCAGTCATTCTCGCTCCAATATGTGGCACGATATGAAATGCAATAATAATGAACCGTTTTAAACAAGGTCAGTAATACTTGTAGAAATCTGTTAACATTTGCATTCATATCAATGGAAGCTGCTAACAAAGCCCATAAAAATATGTGCCTGTGGCAATATATTTTTGTTGCAAAAACGATATTGTTGCTTTTTGCATATTTCATGACAGTTTCAAAGTGAAATGCCCAGTGAGCGGCTCTAAAAAAAAAGCTTGTTCAATTTTCTCAGAAACAGATCGACATGACCATGGCAACATTTTAGTACGTTGGTTCACACACATATCTTAGCAATTCAGAAACCAAATAGCTGAGGAGTGGTTCTAAAAGATTACTGGTTTATTGTGTCTGAAAATGACAAACCATCTAAACTGACTGTGTTAAAGAAAAAAAATATATATCCAGAAAAAAGTTTTACAGTTTCTTGCACAGACCAACTGTTGCACTTCACAACTAAACTAAAATGTAATATTAGAGGAGCCATGGGTGTTCATTTTAAGTCTGATGAATTTATTTTTTTTGCATTTCAATAAACTCAAGGACTATGGTTTATGCTAAAGTATATATGTATCCAGGGGTGGATTAAACAATAAGCAAGGTAAGCAACTGCTTAGGGCCCACAGAGATATGAAGCCCCCAATAAAGACCTATACAATTCTTTAATTTATATATAACATAGTTTTCTATCATATTTTGTATGTTGAGGGTCCAACAAATAAAATTGTAATGTAATTATTATATATCCTGGTTTTTTTTTTTCATTCATTCATTTTCCTTCAGTTTAGTCCCTTTATTCATCAGGGGTCGCCACAGCGGAATGAACCGCCAACTTATCCAGCATTTGTTTTACGCAGCGGATGCCCTTCCAGCTGCAACCCATCACTGGGAAACATCCATACACTCTCATTCACACACACACACACTACGGACAATTTAGCCTACCCAATTCACCTATACCACATGTTTTTGGACTTGTGGGGGAAACCGCAGCACCCGGAGGAAACCCACGCCAATACGGGGAGAACATGCAAACTCCACACAGAAATGCCAACTGACCCAGTCGGGACTCAAACCAGCAACTTTCTTGCTGTAAGGCGACCACTGAGCCACCATGTCGCCACCTTTTATTTCTTTTTTGATTGAGATTGAGTATTCTGAGAAAAAGTAAAAAAATAAATAAATAAAAATGTACAGAGTGAAAATTTAGGACTGATGGGCCCCATGCCTGGAATTGCTTAGGGCCCCCTAATCACTAAATCAATCCCTGTATGTATCCATGTATGTGTGTGTGCACATTTACAGTAATTGTGAGTTATTAATAGCTCAGTTGTCAATTAATAGCTTTTGATGTGTGCGTCACATTTATCAGAAAGCACAATTAACACAACTGATCACTGTTTTGAGAAAATAAATTACCAAAATATGGGTAAAATAACATTTAATCATCAACAAAGACAGATACAAACATAACATTTGCTGTCAGAATATTTTGTATATACATTTAAATTCCTAAAGATTAAAATTAAATAATAAATATTTACATTTACAATTAATAGTTTATCATAAAATGTCTCAAACAAGCCAGGCAAAATTTTGTTGAATAACATTGAATATTTTTTTTCTCTCTGTGTTATGTAATTTTAAATTATATGAAAGAGACTTTTTCAAATTTTAAATAAATAAAAGCAATAAAATGTGGATGCATTTTAATATGCATGCCTACAGGGATTAAAAATAATAATAATAATAATAATAATAATAAATTACAATTTGTTTTGATGCTTAAAAACCCCTTTTCAACTTTGACCCATGTTGGAAATAGGGACTTTTTTTCCCTTCCCAATGAGAATGGGTTCACAAAAGTAGGCTCTGACTGCAATTCCACTGGCTTCCACTGGTGGCGCCAAAAAATTACATATTCACCTTTAAACCTCTAATGCACTTTACCCTAAACCAATGTTCTTCTACTAGAAGTGAATGACAGATTCGATATTAGGGAGGACAGGTAGTCTGCCTGTATTTTCACACCGTGGTTGCATGTCAGGAACTCTATCTAGAATACATCATGCTCTGTGCCTCTTCATATCCATCTCACTGACAGCTCGCACCGATAAAAACAAGGTGCTTGAACATGAGATATTAATCATTGTTTGCGGAATGAGCAGATGTGGTTTCACGTCATCAGGTTTGAAAAGCAAAAAATAGCAGAATCCAACACATTAAGACTATAGCTGCAGCATACGCAAGCAATTATGGTTTATGTCAGAACCACAAAAGCTAGTAAAAGGCAAACCACAAAACAATAAGCTGGTTGAGGTCTATAATACTGTACTGAAATATCTATCCTGTATTTTTCCATTCCTTTGTCATTAAATATTATCATTTGCTCTGTAGTGCTGATGTTTTAAACAAACTGCAACTCTTGATCCATTTATGTGGTTGATAATTCAGCTATGACGGGCAATTTTCATTCATTCATTCTTTTTCTTTTCGGCTTAGTCCCTTTATTAATCTGGGGTCGCCACAGTGGAATGATCCACCAACTTATCCAGCATATGTTTTACGCAGCGGATGCCCTTCCAGCTGCAACCCATCACTGGGAAACACACACATTCTCATTCACACACATTCATTACGGACAATTTAGCTTACCCAATTCACCTATACCACGTCTTTGGACTTGTGGGGGAAACCGGAGCACCCGGAGGAAACCCACGCGAACACGGGGAGAACATGCAAACTCCACACAGAAATGCCAACTGACCCAGCTGGGGCTCGAACCAGCGACCTTCTTGCTGTGAGGTGATTGTGCTACCCACTGCGCCACCATGACGAGCAATTTAATTTATCAAATTGTCTAAAGCTGTGACAAATTATGTGCTTTTAAGCATTATGTGGGCACAAAAATTTAAATAAAATAAATGCTGTGGTTTGTGCACAATTCACTGCTCGTGAGTTTTCTGGACAGTCTTTTACTGACACTGAAGAAGGTACAGCACACAAGGCGCTATTTCTCTACTAGGGAGAAAATGAAAGCTGTAAAACACTCACTCTCACTCTCTCTTTTTCTCTACATTTGACCCATTGCGTGTTCGTGAGGTAACTTTTCCTCTCCTCTCGGCTGTTAAAGCGATACTTGTGGATCCAGATACAAGCGTGTCTATAGTGCGACTTTTCTCCACCGCGTCTATTATGGCTTACCTGTGCACACCTGATAACCGTGCATTTTGCGCATTTAGACTGTAAGCGCTGCTGTTCTTCCCACGTCACTCATCGGTGAACAGCACTGACAGTTTTAGAGCCAATCGCAGCCCTTTCTGTTGAGCGGGTGAAGACAATGACCAATCATAGGGATGTAAGAACTCACTCGACAGTGCTCAAAAAGCAAGCGGGATAATATTTACATTAGTTTATTTGCTATAAATGCTCATGTTGTTCTGTGAATGTACTTGAGTTTTGTTTGATGCACTTTGAACAGGTAAAATTAAAGGTACAGTTTATATATCTTACTGCTTGTATTAAAAGGACAAAATTGTATTACAAATAATATAAATATATTTATAGATTTTAATACAAAAATAAACAATTCTTGTGTTGTGAAGAAAAAAAATATAATTGTGGATGGAAAGCATCGTCAATGCACCGTGTTATCGAATTGAACCAAACCGATGGCATGATAATCGTAACCGAACCGCGAGACCAGTGTAGGTTCACACCCCTACCATGAAGCTTGACAAATACAACATAAAAATAGTACAAAATCAATAATAATAATAAATAAATAAATAAACATAAAATAATATAAATACAAACAAATAAATGGAATTTGTGTCCTAGATTTCAAGCCTTCTGAAATAATCTGATATGAGAAAGTCATCTAAATTTTAATTAATCTTAATGTATTTTTTTCCCAGATACATTTTAGTTGTAGTGGTTAAAAGTCTCTTAATATCCTGATAGCATAATAATTATGACTAAATAATTAAAATGGTCTACAATCCTGATAGCGCTCTGATAAATCATTCAGATCTGGATAACATAATAATTATGACTGAATAAATCAGTCTAAAATAACCCCAATTACACCTGCTATTATGAGTTTGGTTAATCAACTCATCTTATGCGTTTTGTCACACATCTGTATCATACCATATAGTTTAAAAATATCACACAAGCAATTCATTCAACAGCACATGCTCCAAATATCATTAAAGAGCCCCTATTATGCATTAAAAAGGGTTTTGGTTTTGGGAGTCTCCAACAACAGGCTGATATGCATGCAAGGTCAAAAAACACTTCCATTGTCTTATAATATGCATTTATTTTTACCTAATTATCCCAATGACTCCCATATGATTCGTTCAGCGATTCATTTGTTCCCAAACACCTCCTTAGCGCGATGCTAATCTGCGCTGATTGGTCCGATGACAGTCTGTTGCGATTGGTCCAGCGTTCAGCACGAGAGAAATGCCCACCACGGCTTCAACAATATTGAAGTAGTCAGAGTGCAGAGTGTATGTGTGAGCATACCTGCCAACACTCTCGTTTTTCCCGGGAGTCTCCCGTATTTCAGACCCATCTCCCTTCACCCTCTCGTTTTGTTATTTCTCCCAGAAAACTCGCGGAAATCCCATTACGGCTAAAGACTCGTTATCAAGACGATTCATTTGAAGCACTATGAGTCGACTCTTTTATAGATGAATCAATAGTTTTAAACACTGCGCACTTTCAGATTTAAGCCTTAGCTGGATATTTCACTTCATTTAGAGCTGTGTTACACACTACATGGAAGGTCATTTTCAAAAACCCATAATAGGGGCTCTTTAATGTAAATCTAATATTGATTTTACACAACAGTTCAGTAAACATTTTTACCATTTTTTTATATTTAGACAATGTTGTGTTTTTAAAAATGTAAATATGATCTATAAAAAGTCACAATAGATGCATTTGTGGAGGATATGGGGTGGTTCAAAGGTGCATTCATATAAAGAGCTGTTTACTTCAATGCTAAATGAATAAGTTGCTTGAATAAACTGAATAAATAAATGACTCCGTGACTTGCTCAGAAACTTACTACCACCTACTGGCAGTTTACTGGATTATTACATTAAACACAACTCATTCATTCATTTTCTTTTCGGCTTAATCCCTTTATTAATCTGGGGTCGCCACAGCGGAATGAACCGCCAACTTATCCAGCATTTGTTTTACGCAGCGGATGCCCTTCCAGCTGCAATCCATCACTGGGAAACATCCATACACTCTCATTCACACACACACACTACGGACAACTTAGCCTACCCAATTCACCTATACCACATGTTTTTGGACTTGTGGGGGTAAACGCAGCACCCGGAGGAAACCCACGCGAACACGGGGAGAACTCCACACAGAAATGCCAACTGACCCAGCAACCTTAAACACAATTCCATATTTCCAAATTAATCAAATAAATAAGTTAATTCATTCAATAAATTCAATTATAAATGTAATTAATTCAACATATTGTAAAAAATAAACATTTTATCAATCTACTCACTTTTTTGTCATTTAAAACTTTTTTTTTTCTTTTGCATAACAAATATTTTAAATGGTGTTTAAAACACTGAAACTGCTATAAACGGTCTGTAAATATTTCTAAATAACAATAAGTGAAACTATTATGAATGAATGAATGAATGAATGAATGAATGACAAGGCCACTGGAACCTAAAAGATATCTGAAAAAAATCTATGACTGCTCAAAATATGTCTTTCTAAAACATGCAGTTTATTAAAGACAAGAAAATAAGTTAATGCACTTCACAAAGAAGCCTCATCTCTGGTCTCATGAGAAGTGATTGAGGTAAAGTTGGTTTTATATTCGCACATTCATTCAGTGACAACTTGTGACATGCTCTCTATATTGTTGACCATGGTACTTTGAATATTGGGTCTGAAATAACATGTATGACTCAAAAACAACATCAGCACTATTTATTAGACTGTGAACAATGTTGTACTTTGATAGTCATTGGCTGACAATATGATTTCACTATTTAGAATTTGCAAAAAATACTTTTCTGAAATTATATTATTAAGGAGAACGTCCGAATGTGTGAATACAAAACCAACTTTAGATCACTTGAGAACCGAGAGTTTTAAACCCCTACCCCATTCACTGAATTTAAACAGCGCTTCCACACAAACTACACATACACAATGTAACGCTTTAGAATTGTGAATATGGATTTAGAATATTCGAAATTATGTCGCAGAATCAATATTACCTCAGAATCCCGCCGCTTCAAAAAGAGCGCAGGCGGCAACTTTAACCGACTCACAAAGGGCTTATTAACACACAGTTCTGTAATATAACTATAATATAACCACATTTAAACCCAGTAAGGGACTCTATCCAGTAATAAAACATGTAACCTATCTTTACTTACCATAAGCTTGACTTAACTGGTTAAATTTGAACTTGTTACAGAACTCGTCCAACTTCCACGTCTCGCTGAATTTCAACGCGGTTCTATAAAGCAGGACGCGATTGGGCAATCCAGTATGTGGAAATGACGTCACTTAAACATAAAACCCAATATACTATTTTAATACAAAAATACACAGTTTTCACACACTCCTTTAGTGATATGAATAGCAATATGTGCGAAAAGATAGAAAAATAAAATGTAAATGGATGCAGTTTATTTCTGAGGGAAAGTTGCTGGAATGGTTACAAAACTCAAAACACCATAAAGCCTTTTTGTTTCGCGAATTGTGGGAGTGAACTTCCACTAAACTGTAAACGATCCGTGACGTGTTTTGAATGAGATTTTCCTCACAGTTTATTAACCCTCGTGTCGTGTTCACATCCAGCCCTTTACTTTAGTGTTCCCGGTCAAAATAGTTTTGACTGCTCTTAAATTAGCACAAAAAACCACCAAATTTTTATTCAACATTCTATAACTGTGAACAAAGTCTCAAAGTAGTGTTTAACATGAATTTATAGAATTAGACATAAAAATAACTGCAGTGAAAATACAAATAGGCACTGAAAACTTATTACAAAATGAACAATAGATGACAGAAATCAAAATACTTTGTTTCATTATCAATATACAGCTAGCTAAAATAATGATATCAGGGTCTGACCAAAGAAATTGAAATTTTAATCCATCTGAATGATCAACCATTTCCCAGAGTTGGGTTGCAGCTGGAAGGGCATCCGCTGCGTAAAACATATGCTGGATAAGTTGGCGGTTCATTCCGCTGTGGCGACCCCAGATTAATAAAGGGACTAAGCCGAAAAGAAAATGAATGAATGAATGAATGAATGATCAACCAGTAAAGCACAAACAAAACTGTATCCTTTCCTGTGTACTGAGTGCTCGAATTTTCATTCAGTCCTTCAATTGGACTATATTAGCGTACTAATGTAGAGAATAGTGACTGAGGGTATGGATGGTGAGTATGGACACAGAACTAGCACTAGTTACATTTTGGTCATTTTTGAGTGAGATGCTAATGGTCTAATCCAATAAAATAATTGATGCTAAGCTAAGCTTAAAGTGCTCCTGATTGGCTGAATGGAGATTGGCTGAAAGAAAGAAAGAAAGAAAGAAAGAAAGAAAGAAAGAAAGAAAGAAAGAAAGAAAGAAAGAAAGAAAGAAATTAGTACAAATTGAACTCGTACGAATTAGCCACTAAACTGACAAAACGTAAAATAGTTATGTTTCCTTGTAAGATCAGGCTGGAGGCATGTAAAAGAGATGTGTACCTGCAAAAGACATGAGTTCAGTCTGAAATGTGTGAGTGAGTGAGTGAGTGAGTGAGTGAGTGAGTGAGTGAGTGAGTGAGTGAGTCAGTTGGGGTGGTGTGTATGGAGATGTTTTCTGTCTGATGAATGACTATAGTCTGGATACCCATTCATTTCCTATGGCGGGCACTTTTGACCGGGAACACCACAGGTGTAACAAGGTTGATTAAAACACTCAAAATTCAATGAAAGAGGTGATCATCGCTTTTATATGTTCAAGTGCATAGTGTGGAGGATATCATAAGGCCTTGAGGCAATCAGATGTAAAACACAATATTTGTTTTAAGTGTTTTAAGTTGTAAATCGGTCAGATTTGACCCGAACACGACAGGAAGGTTAATCCAATTTTAAAATGCAACGTACTTGAATGACCATGAATGCAGACCATGAATAACCCCCCAAAATACTCTAAGTGATTCTTACTTTAGCAATATTACTGTACAAACTTACATTGACTATTAGGGAATACAGTACAACATGGAGAAAAAAACATGTTTGTGCAATACATTTTTGTGCATGTATTCTTATTATTTGAAGTGATTTGTTTCAGTTCTTATGAATAGAAGTTCCCCCCAAATCGCAAGTGCAACCCAGAGTTTAAAACAGTAGCTTCATGCAGAAAAGGGTGGATAACTTATCAGAAACTGCCTAAGCTAATTCTAAATATAACGTGTTAAATTAATAGCAGATTAGGCCTCACATCACTAATGCCAAAAAAAAAAAAAACATTGATTTTGACATGATCGCATGCTAACTGTGAAAACAGAGACTATAAATGGGATTTCAGAATCTGGGAGGAATTATCTTTACATAACAACAAAAACACATACAACATTATATGGCTTTAGAAGAGTTGCGATACATTAAGTGAGTCATATGGATTATGCATTTTGGAGCTTGGCAGTAAGAATCAGCTGTTTTTTGAATAATAATAATATAGTGTTGGAAAGATTTAGTGAGCAAACAATGTTTTCATTTTACTACTTCATCTACCTAGGGATTTATATAAGTCAAAATTATTAGCCAATTAAATTATTAAAATTATTCCAAATATTTCCCAATATATGTGTAACAAAGCAAGGAATCTTTCACAATATTTCAGATAATATTTTTTTCTTCAGGAGAAAGTCGTATTTGTTTTATTTTGGCTAGAATAAAAGCTTTAAAAAAAAATTAAGGTCAATATTATTAATATTATTATTAGCAATATTTGTTTTAGAAAAAGAAATTAGTTATTAGAAATTATTTATTAAAACTATTATGTTTAGAAATATCTTTAAAAAAATCTCTCCGTTAATGGCAAATAATTTGTGTATATCAGCACTGGTGGGACGCTAAGGCTATATATATATATATATATATGTATCTTAGCGTCCCACCAGTGCTGATATACAGCCATATCGCACTGCTACGAGTGTGATATTGCGTTTATACAATAGTTCGACGGCACAATCATGTATATAAAAAAGAAAATCAAACACGGAAAGTCTAAAAACCCTTTTGTATTAGGAACTACTTTCTTCCGCCATTCATTCACATCTGCAGCGGACGTCAGAACAGCAGAAGCCATTACTGATTCACCAACGTCACTTTAGAGGTAGTGTTTGAATGATTCTCTAGCGTAATGTCTAAAGTGATGACAAAACAGGTGATTTTACTGACATTTTAAGATTATAAGGCTGAACGTGACATGAAATGCCATCAGTCTACAGAGATATCTCCTGACGTTATTACAGTCTACAGTATTTCTCTGTTGCAATTGGGATATCACAATAATTAAACCTGAAAAAAGCAGTGCAATCACTACCAGATTACTGTTGTGTTTGCGATAAGGAAAAACGCTAAACACATGCGGCCATTTCTTCTTTCTTTCTTTCTGCCAACACAACACACATTACTGATATGCGAGTCCCATCTCACACTCAATACACTACAAGTATATGGTATAAATACACTACAACATACAAAAGAGAGAGAGAGATCAACTTAGAATATCACTTACCAGTTTAATAATGATTTGATCAGCTGTAGTTAGAAATTACGCTGTTTTAATCTTCTAAGGGCTTATTATGCGGTCCTGTCGCCATCTTGTGGATAGACAACATGGTCAACTGTCTTTGGTCTGCTCTGTATGGCAGGCTAATGGCCGCCGACGCGCTGTCTCTCAGAAATTCTAAATATTTTAAAATAGGCACTATCCTTATAAATAAACTGCATAGTTGCAATCTAAACAACTACATTCTCGACTAAAAAAAGCCTCAAAAGTACTTAATGCTGCCCAACAGAAGTAATATTTGTCAAACTGTAGAGTGTCCTCAGCTTGTCGCCATATGTGGGCGGAGTAATACACAAGGGTGAAGAGGCGGGTCGAGTGCTGTTACTGGCAAAATATCGCACGGCTATCAGCCAATCAGATTCAAGAACCAGACAGAACTGTTGTATATATATATATATATATATATATATATATATATATATACAACAGTTCTGTCTGGTTCTTGAATCTGATTGGCTGATAGCCG
>CAIGQV010019178.1:7595234-7608842 GCA_903798115.1 Danio jaintianensis | reverse complement strand
ATATATATATAAATAAATATATATATATATATATATAGTTCTTGAAAGGTCTGAAATAAAACTAGCTCATGCACATGAAACACTTTTACTTATTGATTTATACAAAAACACGGACAAAAATAATTCCATATAAAGAGATTGCATAGCTGATAACAAATCACAGGAGACGTAAAACTTTATTATCTAACAGAATAATTAAAATCAAAACTATATAACTTTGACTTTAATGTTGGCCTTAGGCAAAACTGCATTAATCTGCTGAGCTAGAGCCTGCAGAAAGTCAGCATTAGGTGAAACTACATTTTTTCCTCTGCGCTAGAGCAAAAACTGCTGTTCAATCCAAAATCATTGTTGACTTTTCCCAAATGTCACACTCAAATGTGCAACTCTAAACGAAGAGATTAGAGACACTCACAGATGAGCTGCTAAATGTCTGCAGATATTATACAGTATGTTTCCTTGGTGTCAGCTTGTCTGATTAAACAAACTGATTGTGGGATGGATTTAAAGGAATGGTACATCCAAAATAAATAAATAAATAAAAAGTCTGTCATTATTTACTTCCCCTCATGTCATTCCAAACCAGCGTGACTGATTTTCTTCACTAGAGCACATGGAATAATGTGAATACTCTTTTATTAGTTCTTAGTTTTTATTAAATGAGTTAGTTAATTGAAATTATGTAATTTTTTAATCTTAGAAATGTTATTGATGAGGTTCTACAATGACTAAAACTACAACTAAAATAAATATATAACTTATGCTAATGGACCGTAATACAATTTTTAAAAAGCAACATAAATTTTAAAATTCATTCATTTTCTTTTCGGCTTAGTCCCTTTATTAATCTGGGGTCGCCACAGCGGAATGAACCGCCAATTTATCCAGCATATGTTTTTATGCAGCGGATGCCCTTCCAGCTGCAACCCATCACTGGGAAACATCCATACATACTCGTTCACACACATACACTACGGACAATTTAGCTTACCCAATTCACCTATAGCGCATGTCTTTGGACTTGTGGGGGAAACCGGAGCACCCGCAGGAAACCCACGCGAACACGGGGAGAACATGCAAACTCCACACAGAAACGCCAACTGACCCAGCCGAGGCTTGAACCAGCGACCTTCTTGCTGTGAGGCGATCATGCTACCCACTGCGCCAAAATTTTTTACAAATTATAAAAAGATTTTAAACTAAATACATAGTAAAATAATCAAAATATATACAAAAAGCTAAATGTAAATATAATAAAATATATTATTAATACTATAATGTATATGAATGTATAAATGTACTAATACTGTCTTTTATTGAATTACAATGAACACGGCGTCACGGTGGTGCAGTGGGTAGCACGATCGCCTCACAGCAAGAAGGTCACTGGTTCGAACCTCGGCTGGGTCAGTTGGCATTTCTGTGTGGAGTTTGCATGTTCTCCCCGTGTTTGCGTGGGTTTCGTCCGGGTGCTCCGGTTTCCCCCACAAGTCCAAAGACATGCGCTATAGGTGAATTGGGTAAGCTAAATTGTCTGAAGTGTATGTGTGTGAATGAGTTGTGTGATGGGTTGCAGCTGGAAAGGCATCCACTGCGTAAAACATATGCTGGATAAGTTGGCGGTTCATTCAGCTGTGGCGACCCCAGATTAATAAAGCGACTAAGCCGAAAAGAAAATGAATGAATGAATATTTAAATGTATAAATGTACTAATAGTGTCTTTTATTGAATTACAATGAACAGGAACCAAAGAATTCAAATGATAATAAATAAATAAATAAATAAATAAATAAATAAATAAATAAATAAATAAATAAATAAAGCATGCAAGTATCATAAAATAAATGCATGATATGCTCCTTATAATTAGCTTCCTCTAAAATGTGATTCCAAATCAGTTTATCAAGAACAAACCGAAATGTAGGTCATTATTGACCATTTGAGTTTAATCTGCTCAATGAATCAGCTAATAGCTCACTGGAAGAAAAGATTAGAAGACATTGAATAATAACATAAATAACATTGCTCATGCAAAGCTATTATAGGCCTTTAAAAGCCTTGAAATGTACCGCATTAGTCATAAACCGTTCACTGAACACTCAAGAGCAAGATGACTGTGCGCCTGCAACCGTGTATATACGCATGTATGAATATTTATATCTGCAATAGATTTCAGCTGATGAATTTTTAAAGTAAAACACTACAACGGCATGAAGGCATTAGCAAATACAACATTAAAAGTTACCATACAGCAAACATACCACATAACAAACTACATTTAGAACTGATAATGAAAACAATTCCTACATACTGCACATATATGTGAGCTGTATACAAAGGAACCAGAAGATCAAATGGACACGTTGCAACAAACTGAACTACAAAAGCAAATGCAAATATGAAAAGATTAAATGAATTTATACAGTTTGTATTATAATGATCATCATATGAAACAAACAGGAAAACAGGGATATAAAGGGAAAGCAGCACAAAGGAAATAAAGAAAAACTGAACAAACTTTTATATTACCCTCTAATGCTAAATTTATTACCCTCTAATCAAAATAAAGGAAGAAAAAAATATTCGACTCTATCTAAACTGCACTGCCTGAAAAAATAAAATAAAATAAAATAAAATACACTCACCTAGTGTACTACTGTACAATAAAGTCAAATCTTCTATGTGTTGCAACTGTATGTCATGTGATAATGCTTTTCTTCCCGGCACTGTAACAACTAGTCAAAACAATAATGAAAAATTTCACAATATAAAAGAAGAATATAATGATGGCGAAAATATATACTGTAAAAGCAACACAAACAGAAGATACACTACAGTTAAGCAGGATGGGATTTGATTATGGAGATGACAACAATAAAGAAAAACAAAATGAGGAGTATTTGTGCTCGGCAAACTCTCTGGAATCCTTTTGGAATTTTAGTAATTTATTTATTAATATATTTTGGGATTATACCCAGTAGGTAGCGCTGTCGCCTCACAGCAAGAAGGTCGCTGGTTCGAGCCTCGGCTGGGCCAGTTGGCATTTCTTTGAAGAGTTTGCATGTTCTCCCCGTGTTCGCGTGGGTTTCCTCCGGGTGCTCCGGTTTCCCCCACAAGTCCAAAGACATGCGCTATAGGTGAATTGGGTAAGCTAAATTGTTAGTAGTGTATGTGTGTGAATGGGAGTGTATGGGTGTTTCCCAGTGATGGGTTGCAGCTGAAAGGGCATCCGCTGCGTAAAGCATGTGCTGGATAAGTTGGCAGTTCATTCCGCTGTGGCGACCCCAATAAAGGGACTAAGCCGAAAAGAAAATGAATGAATGAATATTTTGGGATTGGTGATGAAGTATGTACTTTTAAAGAATGAAATAATGGGCCCTTTAGATATAAATGTGCAACTTTAGAAAAACTACATGTTTATATCCTTTATATGGCACAAGGACATACCAAGTTTAGTTTTGTGACTATTTGAAGCTTAAGAATAGTTTTTTTGTCTCTATGGTAGTAAAAATGTCTGTGTGGAATTTGCATGTTCTCCCTGTGTTCGTGTGGGTTTCCTCCAGGTGCTCCGGTTTCACCCACAGTCCAAAGACATGCGGTGTAGGTGAATTGGATGAACTAAATTGGCCGTAGTGTATGAGTGTGTGTGTGTGTATGAGTGTGTATGGGTGTTTCCCAGTACTGTGTTGTGGCTGGAAGGGCATCCGCTGCGTAAAACATAAGCTGTAATAGTTGGCGGTTCATTCCGCTGTGGCGACCCCTGACAAATAAGGGACTAAGCCGAAGGAAAAATTTATACCTTTAAGGTACTGTGAGGTCCACATTTGTACTTTTTAGGTATGAATATGTACCTTTAAGGACCTGTTAGGAACACAAATGTACCTTTTGGAAAGTTACCGCCCCAGTGACAGATTTTATACCTTTATTTATGAGAGTGTAGAATTTGTTTTTCCTCTATGGAAGTCAATGGTTACTGGTTTGTAACATTCTTCAAAATATCTTCCTTGGTGTTAAAGACACTTGTAAAGATTTGAAACCACTTGAGGGTGATTAAATAATGAGTAAATTTCCATTTTTGGGTGTACTATCCCTTTATGTAAGTGGCAAGTAGGTTTTGTAATGTTTTAATGCTCTCTCTCTCTCTCTCTCTCTCTAAACATTTATGACTGGCAGAATCTCATCTCATCTGCTGTGTGACTCTTGAAGTCGCTGACTAATAAACTGTTCTTTCCTGTGTGAAGGAAACACCTCTCACCTCACTCAGATTCCTATCTGTTGCTATGGAGAATCCCGGGGTAAACAAAGCTGCTTTAATCATTTTATGTTTAGAACGAATAGTTGTTTTTACGATTAAGACAAGAGGCAAGATTTTATGGATGACAAACCTTAGTGCTAAATAAGTGAAAAAAGACAAATCTTTAGTTCTTACATAAAAAAGAAAAGAATCTGAAGCATGCAGGGGAGTTAGGGGGGAGAAAAAAATGCGCATAATCATATTGTGACAGCACAAGATATGATTTTAGAGTCATAACCTCACTCCCAACCTGTAAACACACACACACACACACATGCATATGTCTTTGTTATTACATCTTATTATGCTATCTAAATGATGATTCATCTGCCTTTCAGGTATAGTAGGGGGAAAAAAATGGGGCATATGCTTGTCCTGACAGACTGATCCAGATTTAATGTAAAATATGTCTCATTGCGGACATCTCCAGCAGCGCGCACACACACGCACACGCACACACACACACACACACCTACACACACACACACACACACACACACACACACAGGTGTCCCTGCTGCATAATTCATGTGACTTTCACTCTCACACTGGCCTGGTTTCCTGTGAAGACTGAGCCGCAGAAATTACTCCAGTGTTTCTGGAGAGAGCAGACGGACGACCCGGGATTCATTCGTGAAAGACAAGAGTAAAAAAAAGGTAACCTACATCTATGAAAAACAAAAAAATTAAAATAAAACCCCTTTAAAAAAATATCTGTTTCGAATTGTCATTATTCAAGACTCGTTTTTTATACATTGAATTTGCGATCATTGTTTGTGTGTATAGTACGCCAATAATAGCATTAGAGCATAATCAATATCAATTTATATTTATCCTTTATATTTTGTGTTATTTCAAAGGAATCATAACAATTAGCATTTTTTTTTGCAAATTTACCAGCACAACTTTCATCCAATAGAGCCACAAAAGAAGTCTGATTTAGTCTGAATTAATCATTCATTTGCATATTTTGGTAAATTACAAAACTGGATCAAACCCATTTTATATCAGTTTAATTATTCGATTATGTATTTGTTTTTGATAATTTACGTAAACTATTTATTAAGAATTCTGATCCATCCCAGCTCTCATATAAGCGAGTACACAAGAGTTATGACCTAATCATTATTCATTCATTCATTTTCCTTCTGCTTAGTCCCTTTATTCATCAGGGGTCGCCACAGCGGAATGAACCACCAACTTATCCAGCATATGTTTTATGCAGCGGATGCCCTTTCAGCTGCAACCTAGTACTGGGAAACATCCATACACACTCATTCACACACATACACTAAGGCCAATTTAGTTTATTCAATTCATCTATACCGCATGCCTTTGGACTGTGGGGGAAACTGGAGCACCCGGAGAAAACCCACACGAACACGGGAAGAACATGTAAACTTCACACAGAAATCCCAACTGACCCAGCCGGCACTCGAACCAGCAACCTTCTTACTGTGAGGTGACAGTGCTAACCACTGAGCCACCGTGTCACCCACCTAATCATTATTTTGGATTTTTTAAGTGAATTACAAAATTAGATCAAATTATTTGTTTGAACAATGATTCAGATGATTAATTAATGAAAATTATTGATCACTGACGCAGTGATCTGGTCATTTCTTTAATTTAACAGCGTACTAAAAATGGAGATCTCAATAAATTACAAAAAAAGTGATTAATATTTTTATCTTATTGAACAACATGGCTATTAATCATTATAATGAATTACAATTCAATATTTATTCAATTATTCAATCATTGTGTTAAAAAAGAAAATGATCAAATAGACATTACAAAAAGTAGCTTTATCTGATTCAGCATAAAACTGATTACACAAGATCAATCAATAATTTGAAATGATCATAGATTCAAAACAGGGCGGCACGGTCGCTCAGTGGTTAGCACTGTCGCCTTACAGCAAGAAGGTCGCTGGTTCGAGTCCCGGCTGGGCCAGTTTGCATTTCTGTGTGGAGTTTGCATGTTCTCCCCGTGTTGGCGTGGGTTTCCACTGGGTGCTCCGGTTTCCCCCACAGTCCAAAGACATGCGGTATAGGTGAATTGGATCAACTAAATTGGCTGTAGTGTATGATTGTGTGTGTATGAATTGAGTGTTGGGTGTTTCCCAGTACTGGGTTGCAGCTGGAAGGGCATCCGCTGCGTAAAACATATGCTAGAGTAGTTGGCGATTCATTCCGCTGTGGCAACCCCTGATAAATAAGGGACTAAGCCGAAGGAAAATGATAGGAAAATTGTTGCTTGTTCAAACTACTTATTTAAAATAAACTGAAACAACATAATTTAAGAGATTTTTGGGGAGAAACTTAATTGTTTTATGTTCAATGGATTTAAAATAGTTACACAGGGCATATACATTTTATTTATGTGACCTCAAAATATATTTGGGAGCATTTGTGCGAGTGCATAAAATTGTTGCCGTGCGACCAATTTTCACTGCAAAATGTGCGTATTTAGGAGACATTCACGCAGAATGCGTCTTTGCACCTGAAAACACCAAACGCAGCGCTCAGGATGATTTAAAACAGTTGTCATGTCAACTTGCTGCAGTAAACAAAGCCGCAATGCTTGCCCCGCCTTCAAGCTCTTCTTATTGGCCCACTGCTCTAGCACAGAACGCAAATGGATTGGTTAATATCAGCTGTCAATCACTTAGTTCAGATGACACGGAGCTACAACCGCAAAAATGTAAAGGTCTGGATACGAGAGAATGAAAATAACACTGTACTGCATGTCTTTGGACTTGTGGGGGAAATAGTGTATGTGTGTGAATGAGTGTGTATGGATGTTTCCCAGTGATGGGTTGCAGCTGGAAGGGCATCCGCTGCGTAAAACATATGCTGGATAAGTTGGCGGTTCATTCCGCTGTGGCGACCCCAGATTAATAAAGGGACTAAGCCGAAAAGAAAATGAATGAATGAATGAAAATACAGATTTTGTTTTAGAAACCACCTAAACTTACAAATAATGGCACATCTTATTAGTGATCATGTGGTGAATGTTAATCCAGCGTTTACACTTTTCAAAGAGTGGATAAAAGACTTCCAGTGGGTTAAAGTCCGCTATGAAGACTAAAGCCATTCAGTCTGTGGGACGGAGTTTTCAGGTAACAGCGTTTGCCACATCTACTACACGTTTTAAGCACGAGATGTTCTAACGTTATTTAATCCTTCATTTAATCGTCATGATGCTGTTGGTCGTGCGACTGGCACCGCGTTCACCATCGCTAAAGAGCTTGCATTCACTTAGATTAAACTAATATTGCAGCTCATGAAAAGACCGTTTTTGCTATTAGGATGACGTATGCGAATGATAAGTTATATATGTCAATATCAACTGTGCAATATCAGACAGCACCCATGAGAACAGCAAAGTTATTATCGTTAACTCAGTTCATCTCATCCACGTCAACCAGTGCGTACAGGGCCGGTGGGAAAATGCAGATTTTTATTTTATTTTTGTTAGTTTTAATTAGTGTTGATTTCAAATGCAATAAATCTGTTAATATAAAACTTGTAGTAACGGTGCTCATAAATTTTGGTGGGTGCGCCTACATTTTGTCTGGTGCGCCTACATTTTTGAAGTTAGGAGGACCAGTGCTACCAAGAAAAAAGGTTAATTTCGAGCCCTGTTACATTCATACAATCATACATTATTGATTTGTGTGGAACCCTGCCATTTTTACAGCGTATGTGTGATCATATTTATATTCTGTATCTTGTATTTATGATGCATTAAACTTTTTACCTTCCATATAATACAAATATAATAACACAAATTTCTCATATGCCATTTTTATAAGATTGAACAGATACTGCAAATGTGCAATGTCTTTTGAAAATAATAATAAATGCTCATTTTACAGCATATTTGGCTCAGACATTACTGACTATTAAACTATATTAAATGTTAAATGTGCTTAATGTGGATTAACTTCTCAAGGGCATCAACACAATGTAATTATTTTACAAATCACTCAGTAAAGCTTCGCAGTACAAGCCTACAAATATCAGGCAATGTGAAACATCACCTGCCTGCAATATTAAAGGCAAACAAACTTCAGCATCGCCGTCATGAGAGTTAGCTAATCAACATGCGTAAGATCAGAGGAAGTTCAGACAAAGAAGGAGGAGCCGGCGTGGAAATGAAAGGTCATTTTCAACATTTCTTTTTTTGAAAAAACATCTCAGCAGTGTAGCAAATGTCAGCTCTGTTTTAGATACACAGCGTCTTTGGCGTAATGAGATTCAGGCGAGCAACTTTAAAAGTGGCAAGCGTTCATCTGCGTGAACCTTCTTCATCAAACGCTGCCATTATTATTTTGTATTCCGCGTTATATATTTACACAATACCTCTCGCGGAAACACCTGATGCGGGGCTGTTATTTATTTATTTGTTCAAATTAAACGCCTCCCTAAAGGAATTACACTGGAATAGATGCTCCCTGCTCTCATTTCCATAATCTAATAGTGTGTTTATGAGGGAGAGTGTTTATGTTGCTGTCTGAATAGAAATGATGCTTTCAGACAAAAAGGGTGGCAGAGGCACAAACACACACACACACACACACACACACACACGGTTCCAAGGTTCCCCGTTGCCACATTGGACTGACAGCTTTGTGGTCTCAGCACAGCGGACACTAAGCACATTTATACTCGTGCGCACACACACACATTTAGCGTGTGTGAGTGTCCCTTTCATACTTGGTGGGAACTCTAAACACCTCCACATAATGCTCAGCACACACACAATGAAATATTCATCAGCGCTATTGTAAGCCATAATGATATTGTCTGTGAAACAAGCTTCCTCAGTGTCTCCAAGGAGGCTTTTTAGGTGAGTGGAGCTGAGAGATACAGGTTATTTGTTTGGCACTCTGTAGCCTCCAGTGGCTTGAACACAGCGGCTTTCATATAGAGGTCTGGAAGGGGACGAGGGACACACAGAATGAAGATTCAGTAAGTAAAGACTAAACACAATGACAAACATTATCAGCATGTTCTCATTGAGAGCTGAGCACCCAGAGTTTTTTACAAGGACAATAACAGGTCGGCGAGATCCAAAATGTGCACCGTGAAAGTAAATAAAGATTACCGGGGTATGTTCTACGTGAAAATATTTTTTTCAGATTTTACAATTGACTTTCGAGTTAGACATCAACCTTCTTTGTATTCCTCAATGTATTAATTATGAATTATATAACACAAAAAAAGTAATTTGTGTATTTAAAAAAGTAAAGGGAAATAAAAGGTAACTTGGGTATGTTTGGCTTTTTTTCCAATTTTCAATTTACGATTAAATTTTTTTATAAATAAATAATAATAGTGTCTTCAGTGATTGTCATTCATAGTGTTTTTTGACTAATAATCTATTTTTTCATGATTAAATGCATACTTTGGGTCTTTGATTCAGAATGTCATTCACAGCCTTCCCTTCATTTTCAAGTTAGACATCCATCTTCTTTGTATTCCTAATTATAAGCTACACTTGAAAAATGATGTTTGCTGTTTGTTCAAACTACTTATTTAAAATGAGCTGAAACAACACAATTCTTGACTTATTTTGTCACTACTTAGGCCTAATCCGAATTCTATCTTTTTACCCCTACCCCTTCTCCTTGGCCCTTGAAACAGAGTGTGAAGGGGAAGGGTTTCAAATTTCCCCCCTAAGAAATGGCACACTACAACACCTTTTTGATTGACTGTGGTGACTGCTGTAGTTATTCCAGTTGCATTATATTTTGGTATTTATCTTCAATCACTGAAAGCAACGATTCATATTATCAAAAGGATATAATGTGGCAACAAGCTCATAACTGAATCTATTAATTATGAACTATATAACACAAAAAAGTAATTTGCACATTTAAAAAAAAAAAAAAGTAACTTGGGTATGTTTGACAAGGAAATTTAACTTGTTTATCCAATTTCCGATTAAAAAATAAATAAATAATAGTGTCTTCAGTGATTGTCATTCATTGTGTTTTTAGACAAATAATCTATTTTTTTTATGCTTAAATGCAGACTTTGGGTCTTTATTGATTCAGAATGCCATTCACTGCATTCTCCCTCATTCATTTTCAAGTTGGACTTTTTGTATTTCTCAATCTATTAACTAAACAAATTTATGGTTTAACACATTTATGGTCACATGAAAATGCACTCAAATGCATATAAGCATGAATGAACCCCAGAAGATTAACGAACAATTAACTACTATTTTTAGCTCAATAATATCCTAATTTGCTGCTTATTGATATTAGTAAGGTATAGTTGGGTTTAGGTATTAGATAGGATTGGGGATAATGCTTAATGTGTACTTTATAAGTACTAATAAACAGTAGGTTAATATTGGGCAGGCAATAAAACACTAGTTAACAAGTCTCGCATCAACTATTTAATAAAATACAAAGGATTTAAGGTTTATAATATTTTAGGTTTCTAAAATTATTTTAAAAAACTTGTTAAAAATAAAAATATATGCTTAATTAATTAGATTTTAGTGAGTGTCTTCGGTAAATCATGTTAAAAATCATATTATTCTTCCCTTAGAAAAAAGATAAAAGCATTTTATAATGTACAGAGGGAGAAAAAAAAGAAGTCAGGTCTGGTCTGTGCCCTATTCATGGAAAGTGCCATTATTATGAGCTTTTCAGTGAGGCCAGAGTGCCCAGGGCTTCACTAACAATGACAGGTCAAGAAAGGAACAGATCCAAGTGATCCAAAATCTAATGCCAGAAAGCCTTAAATGCAGTAATCTTACTCAAAAGACCATTATCTGCAGATGTTTGCATTGAACATATGCGATCGTGCGCACCACACAAGTGCCTTTTCTTATGACATGAAAGCGTCTCTCCACCTCTGGAGTGACTGGTCCAGAAATAGCACAAGTATAAAGACAGTGTTGTGACAGGTTTATTTATTGGAAGCATGCAAGCTGAAAATCAGGATAGGGAGTGGGGACAGTATCCATATTTTAAAGTCATGTTGAGACAAAAATGAAAGTGAGAAGGACAGAAGGAGAGAGATAGATTAATTCCCAGAAGAAGGTCCTGCCAAATACTCAATGTTACAGGAAGAAAAAAAAAAAAGCCTCTTTTCAGGACTCTGCGAGCTAAAGTTTGGAGTCTGCTGTCATCTCGCCATAAGTTTGGCCTCACAGTCACCCCACCCCAGGGGCAGTACATTTACTTTCACTGTTTCTCTGCAATAATTCTGACAGGGTGGGTGTCATTGTGTTTTGGTGGATTTGTCAGTTGTGGCAGGCGGTCATTTAGTGAGTCACACAGATGACATGCTGTCAGGAGAGAAATGATACAAAGGCTTCTGCGCTCGGTCAAGGCCTCAAACAGACAAACTCCTTAGTTATCCACTCCAGAACAGAGGCGCAGGGCTAAAAATAATGACCGCAAACCAGGCGAAACACACACAAAAAGTACAGGCTGTTTTTTTCAGGAGAATAACACCTTCCGCCAAAGCTAAATTGTGATCTGTGTGCATTTGAAAAGTGCTGTTGAGTAACTCAAAAGAATGGCTGCCCGTGTGAGCGGATAACTCGAGAATATGAACACCTGTAGCAGGGCTAAAGATCATATGAAATAGTTGTGTACAGTCACAAAACTATTTCCAGAGGTCATCGCAATGGCGGAAAGATGTCAGGCACGAAATAACAACAAAAAACCCTCCCACACAGCGCAGGATGTTTTTTGGCTAAACTTATTTTTTGGTGGTAATTCAGTTGAGCAACACTACTACCTCGAGCTAAATTGCGATGTGTGTGATTTTCACTAAATCAAAAGAATGACTGGTAGCGAATGACCTGAGAATATGAACACCTAAGGCTGAAGGTCCTCAGGAACATGGAAACATTCACTGAATTTATTTTAATAAATAACTTTTTTTTCTTTCTTTTTTGTATGGAAAAACTTCTTTCCGCAGAACATGCTTAGGTTAGTGCTTCAGTGTGGGTGGGAAAATGATGAAAGAAGATTCATTTTGAAGTAAAAGGTTTAATTTGATGGGACTGACTGAATTAGGCTTGTAAATAGATACCACATCTTTTAAAACAAATTTTTTGCCTTTTAATTTTTGCATTCAAAATAGTACCAAATAATTCTCCCTTTACAAAGTTTTAGTTAAAAAAAAAAAAATAATAATATAATAATAAGTATAATATAGTATAATATAAGTATATGATAAAAAATGGCGACGCGGTGGCGCAGTGGGTAGCACGTTCGCCTCACAGCAAGAAGGTCGCTGGTTCGAGCCTCGGCTGGGTCAGTTGGCATTTCTGTGTGGAGTTTGCATGTTCTCCCCGTGTTCGCGTGGGTTTCCTCCAGGTGCTCCGGTTTCCCCCACAGTCCAAAGACATGCGGTATAGGTGAATTGGGTAAGCTAAAATTGTCCGTAGTGTATGTGTGTGAATGAGTGTGTATGGATGTTTCCCAGTGATGGGTTGCAGCTGGAAGGGCATCCGCTGCGTAAAACATATGCCGGATAAGTTGGCGGTTCATCCCGCTGTGGCGACCCCAGATTAATAAAGGGACTAAGCCAAAAAGAAAATGAATGAATGAATGATAAAAAATTTGATAAAATAAATAATAAATAATAATATATATATATTATTAACAGAAATTACTGTGATTGGCCATGAAGCTCATCAGTTCACTGAACTCACTGCTGTTTACTGAGTGTAACCACAGATACAGGGACACTGGAGCGTTTTAAAGCTGTGATTCATCAGCGGATCGCTTGTATGTCAGATTATAGACTTTTAAAAATATATATATATGTATATAATAGGGGGCATCACGGTGGCACAGTGGGTAGCACAATTGCCTCACAGCAAGAAGGTCGCTGGTTCGAGCCTTGGCTGGGTCAGTTGGCATTTCTGTGTGGAGTTTGCATGTTCTCCCCGTGTTTGCGTGGGTTTTCTCCGGGTGCTCCGGTTTCCCCCACAAGTCCAAAGACATGCGGTATAGGTGAATTGGGTAAGCTAAATTGTCCGTAGTCTATGAGTGTGAATGAATGTGTATGGATGTTTCCCAGTGATGGGTTGCGGCTGGAAGGGCATCCGCTGCGTAAGACATATGCTGGATAAGTTGGCGGTTCATTCCGCTGTGGCGACCCCAGATTAATAAAGGGACTAAGCCAAAAAAGAAAATGAATGAATGTATATAATATATATTCCAAAACTTTATTAAAAATATTCAATGATCTTACACACACACACACGCACGCACGCACGCACGCACGCACGCACGCACGCACGCACGCACGCACGCACGCACGCAC
>CAIGQV010019178.1:7579494-7595224 GCA_903798115.1 Danio jaintianensis | reverse complement strand
CACGCACGCACGCACGCACGCACGCACGCACGCACGCACGCACGCACACACACACACACACACAATTTAGAAACATGCTTTGATTACATTAATTAAGTTCAAGATGTTACTGTAGTCACTATATATTTCATACACTGTACTGACAAATGACAATTTTTTTGTGATATCTTAAACTTATTAATGATAAAAATGCAAAACATATTCATATTTTTATCTGCAAGACTTTTTGTACTGCAGCACAGTTTTTTCTGGATCATCTTCGAGAGATAGACATGTTTCTGTAATTCAGCTGTAATTAATCTGTGGCAAATTCAATTAATTGGACATGATTTGAAAAGAAACACACCTGTCCACATGAGGTCTAACAGCTGAAAATGGATATCAAAGCTAATGCCGAGCCAACCAGATCTGCCAGCAGAACTGACACACAGGAATGTGTTGAGACTCAGACCTGGGGAAGGCTTACTGCATGTAAAATATTATAGTAAATTAAAGTAAATAGTGTTTTTGTACAATACTATGATAAAGCACTTGAAATATTATAGTATATTGATTATACATTTGCTGTAATAATACATCAACTATAAAGATTTCAACAATGATAGGGTATTACAATACAATACACCACAATAGTAGTAAAAACTATGGTGGCCGAGAGAACTTAACGTGCTGCAATTTAAAAAAACACATGCCACTACAAACAACGCCAGCAAATTAAGAAAAGGTCATTGATTTGACAGCATATGTGTAGCAAATCCTCACAATGCAAACAAATTAAGACTATATGCATTTTCTCACAACACAGCCATATACTGTAGCATGGAACACAATGGACCCGACTGGGATATGTTAATTGTGCCACGACTATTGCTCAGTGAAGTTGTAGGTGATCTTTGAAAGGTGAGTTTTTAATTTAAATTTTTGATTACAGGATTCCCTTGTCTTTTGTGTATTTTTAGTCTAAATAACCATAACCAAGCCAGGTCCATCTTGTTTTTTACTGTTCGAAAGAAGAAAGAATCTCAAACAGGTTTGGAACAGATGGTGTCAGAATTTTCATTTTGGGGTGAACCGTCCCTTGAAATGTGATATATTAATGCAATTCAAACAGACACAAAGAAGATGTTTTAAAGAAAGCTGAAACAAACAATTAGGGTTGGATCAAATTATGACATCATATTCAATTTTGGGTGAATCATCCCTTAAATGTGATATAATAATGCAATTCAAACAGACACAATGAAGATGTTTTAAAGAAAGCTGAAAACCTGTAACCATTGACATCCATAGTAGAAAAAATAATAATAAATAAATAAATAAATAAATAAATAAATAAATAAATAAATAAATAAATAAATATATTTATGGTAGTCAATGTTTAAACAGGCTTTTTTTTTTTTTTTAGCATTTTTCTAAATATCTTCCCTTGTGTTCAAAAGAAGAAACAAACTCAAACAGGTTTGTAACAAATGGTCACAGAATGTTTCATTTTGGGGTGAACCATCCCTTAAATGTGATATAATAATGCAATTCAAACAGACACAAGAAAGATGTTTTGAAGAAAGTTGAAAACCTGTAACCATTGATATCCTCAGTAAGAAAAACAAATATGGTAGCCAATGTTTACAGGTTTTCAGCATTTTTCTAAATATCTTCCCTTGTGTTCAAAAGAAGAAAAAAAAACTCAACAGGTTTGTAACAAATGGTGACATCATTTTTTTTTTTTTTTTTTTTTGGGGTGAACCATCCCTTTAAATATGATATAATAATGCAATTTAAACAGACACAAGGAAGATGTTTTTTAAGAAAGCTGAAAACCTGTAACCATTGACATCCATAGTAGAAAAAAAAATATATATGGTAGTCAATGGCTACAGTTTTTCAGCATTTTTCTAAATATCTTCCCTTGTGTTCAAAACAAGAAACAAACTCAATTAGGTTTGGAACAAATTATGACATCATATTCAATTTTGGGGGAACCATCCCTTAAATGTGATATAATAATGCAATTTAAACAGACACAATGAAGATGTTTTTAAGAAAGCTGAAAACCTGTAACCATTGACATCCACAGTAGGAAAAACAAATATGGGTGTCAATGGCTACATGTTTTCAACATTTTTCTAAATATCTTCCTTTGTGTTCAAAAGAAGAAACAAACTCAAGAAACAGGTTTGTAACAAATGGTGACAGAATTTTCATGTTTGGGTGAACCATCCCTTAAATGTGATAAAATAATGCAATTTAAACAGGCACAAAAACCCAATGTGTTACATGCTCCCTTCTCTAGTCTGAAAAGGGTTTGACACAAGATGATGTTATGTAAAGTCACAAAACAATTACTGTATACCCAAAGTCTTCAGAGTGCTGCAATGTGTCGTACACACCTTGGCCAAGAGGGAAAGACTGTGATCTACTCTACTGACTACATGAAAATAAACACAGCATCACAGACATGACATGCTGTCAGGAGTGAAATGAAACAAAGGCTCCTGTGCTCGGTCAAGATTTCAGACATACGTCACTTTAGTTTTTCACTTCTGGACAGGCTAAAAATAGTCAAATAGGGCAGAGCGGGGACAAAAGTACTATTTTTCATTAAAACCTATTTTTAAAAGATAACGTTTTAGACAGAAATATATTTTTGCTGTGGTTACTAACTCATAAATGTGGTCTATCAATATCAGGTGGTATTTTGTAGAAATGTAGAACAACTTCAAAATAATTTCACTTTAAACTAATTTTGACCCCGTCAGTAGGGACGAAAGTAACACAACAATATGTGTTGGATTTACTGGCTTAATCTTGTTTATTTTAAATATATCTGACTATGACCTTGTTAATGTTAACTGCAAACATATTTTGTCCTTATAAAGTAACGTGGGACGAAAGTAACAAAGTGATTTTCTCGAAAGCCCTGACAACATTTGCTTTCCAGGCTATTACAGCACATTCAGCATGCAACCCTTGATGGAACTGCCAAATATCATGTGATTTTGGGACCGTGTCCCGCAGTTAGCTCCAAATCTCTGTTTTTAAGTGCAAAAAGTAAATTATTGTAGTGATGCTTTTTTCCTTATTGCAAGTTGTGTTTCTCTTTTCATGTCACACTAATGATGAATCTACAGGCTATTTAGTGCAACAAAACATCTTTGAGTTTGCAATCTCAGCTTTAAATGGCAAGAGTTCCTGTGGGGACAAAAGTAACACTGTTATTTATGTCCCACTGCTAATAGACAAAGCTTATTTTTCACTTTTATTAGAGTTTGAAGTTTGGATTCAGATGTTTTAAAAAATTAATGCATATTGCCAATAATAATAAAAAATATTCTCAAATTGTAGAAAATTTTTGTGTTGCTTTAGAAACATTTGATGGAAGTGAAATTTAAAATGCAGTTTAATATTTTTTGCAAAAATAAAGGACAAAATGATGTTGATCAGATATGTTTAAAATAAACAAGACTCAGCCAGTAAATCTAGCAAATATTGTTGTGTTACTTTTGACCCACCTGTGTGTTACTTTTGTCCCTGTTGATGGGGTCAAAATAACCAACACAGGCTCATTCTGAAAACGTAGCCCTATATACATTTCCGGAGATTGCAAATTAAAACTGTCGGTTGGGTTTAGGGAAGTGAGTGGGCAGGTCAATTGGTGCATTTGAAAACACCATTGGTTGGGTTTAGGGAAGGAGGAGGGTGGGTCAGTCGATCAGTCAGTAAGTCAGTCAGTCGACTCGACAGTTGCCTCTAGTGGATTTACACGAGAACAGCAGACGTGGATGGCACTCGCGAGAGAAATTTGAAATCTCAGAAAGCATACATAGCGGCTTCTGGTGAATACGCGGAAACAAAAACTGCAAAAAAACATAGCTCCTGGGACGTATTTGGCGCTCTCCAGAAATGTATATAGCGGTACATTTTCAGAATGAGCCTGGGTTGAAAGTAACAATGTGCAACTTTTGTGAAGTGAAGTTATATTGGAGTTGATACAAAATAAAAGCTGATTTTGATAGACCACTCTTCTGAGTTAGTAACCACAGCAAAAATATACTTCTGCTAGAAACATTATCTTTTAAAATGAGGTTTTCATGAAAAATGTTACTTTCGTCTCCGCTCTCCCCTAACCCAACAATGCAAAACGATAAAATTCTTTTGAATATATTTTTTTGTTATTATTGGCAATATACATTAATTTGATAAAACATCTAAATCTCAATACTGCAAACTCAAACGTGGAAGTGAAAAATAAGGTTTGCCTATTAGCAGTGGGACATAAATAACAGTGTTACTTTCGTCCCCACAGGACCTCTTACCATTTAAAGCAGATGCACTTTTAAACTGAAGAACTCAGACATTACAAACTTAAGGATGTGTTATTGCACTAAATAGCCTGTAGATTCATCATTAATGTGAGACATGAAAATAGAAACACAACTTGCAATAAGGAAAAAAGCACTGATACAATAATTTACTTTCTGCACTTAAAAACTGACATTCGGACCTAACCTCAGGACACTGTCCCGAAATTATGTGATATTTGGCTGAATGTGCTGTTATAGCCTGGAAAGCAAATATTGTCAGGGCTTCGAGAAAATGGTTTTGTTACTTTTATCCCATGTTACTTTCATCCCCGATCTCCCCTACAACAAAAATGCAGTTGTTTATGGCTGAAAGTGATGTGTCTGTGGTAATTCTGTGATTTGTGTGAGTTTGAACAGCCATGTTCACTAAATCAAGACAACAAATCAAGATTAACACACACATTTGCCCAGGGCTCTTAGATCAGCAGACGAACCCAATGAGCTGCAAAAACAGTCTATATTTACTGACACATCTTTAGCTGTTAAACTGTTTCAGAGCCAGACTATTTGAAAACATTTATGCGAGCCTGCATGGTGCCCCCTGTGGACGTGGAGCCCCTGGGCATGCGCCCAATTGCCCATATGGTGTATGAGGGAAGCTCAGTGGTGAGGAACACCTAGTGGGGAAATTAACTGTGTGACACAAGCCAGAACGTGACACAAATTATTCACAATCGATAAAATGGTTCTAACAACAACCAATTTAGGATATTGTATTTTTCTGGCCAAAATATTATACATAATACAGTATTGAGGAGACACTATTAATTGCATATTTATGTTATTATTAAAAATTTTCATTCATTCATTCATTCATTCATTCATTCATTCATTCATTCATTCATTCATTCATTCAAACTATACACCAAATAAAATACAGCAGAATTCCAGAGCATAATAACTACACTGTTGCCTTTGCAGTTTGATAATTGCATTTTCTTTTTAAATACAGTATTGCGGAGACACCTTTAATTGCATATTTATGTTATTATTACAGCTAATTTTTAATTAATTAATTAATTCATTCATTAAAATTATACACTAAATTAAATAGAGCTGAAATCCTGGGCATAATAACTGAATTGTTGCCTTTGCAGTTTAATAATTGCATTTCTTTTTAAATATAGTATTGGGGAGGCACTTTTAATTGCATATTTATGTTATTATTACAACTACTTTTCATTCATTCATTCATTCATTCATTCATTCATTCATTCATTCATTCATTCATTCATTCATTCATTCAAATTACACACCAAATAAAATACATTGGAAATCCTGAGCATAATAACAGCATTGCTGCCTTTGCAGTTTGATAATTGCATTAAATCTAAGGCTGTCAAGCAATTATAATGTTTAATCTAATTAATTACCCAATGTGGCGATTGATTAATCTAATTATTCATAAATTACTTGCTTATTAAATTGGGCTGAGAAATTACCCCCAAAAGAAAAATAATAAAAAAAGTCATTACTGTGTTGAATGCAAAAAAGCATCAACTAGATGGGGGAAAAAAAAGCTTCAGAAAGAAATATTGTATTTGATTCAGCATAGACTTAATAAGGCTGCTAATAATTATGTCATATTACTTTTTAGCTATAACTAATTAATTAAACACATAATTGATAGCCCCTGTTAAATAATAAATAAATAAATAAATAAATAAATAAATAAATAAATATTATTATTATTATTTGTTTTTTGCTATAACTTAACAATTAAACAGAATTGATAGCATCTGTTAATAATAATAATAATAATTATTATTATTATAATAATAATAATAATAATTATTATTATTATTATTATTATTAGTAGTAGTAGTAGTACTATTATCATTATTATTGTTCTAATAATACTATTTATTATCATCATCATCATCAACAACAAGAACAACAACAACAACAAAAACAACAAAACTTATTGAAACGTATTAATTATTATTATTATTATTATTATTATTATTATTATTTATATTCATATTACTGCATGGTGGCGCAGTGGGTAGCACGTTCGCCTCACAGCAAGAAGGTCGCTGGTTCGACCTCGGCTGGGTCAGTTGGCATTTCTGTGTGGAGTTTGCATGTTCTCCCCGTGTTGGCGTGGGTTTCCTCCGGGTGCTCCGGTTTCCCCCACAAGTCCAAAGACATGCAGTGTAGGTGAATTGGGTAAGCTAAATTGTCCGTAGTGAATGTGTGTGAATGGATGTGTATGGATGTTTCCCAGTGATGGGTTGCAGCTGGAAGGGCATCTGCTGCGTAAAACATATGCTGGGTAAGTTGGCGGTTCATTCCGCTGTGGCTACCCCAGATTAATAAAGAGACTAATCCGAAAAGAAAATGAATGAATATTCATATTATTGTTATTTGTTTTTCGCTATGACTAATTAATTAAACAGAATTGATAGCATCTGTTAATAATAATAATAATAATAATAATTACTATTATTATTATTATTATTATTATTATTATTATTGTTGTTGTTGTTCTAATAATAATATTTATTATTATTATTATTATTATTTTATTGTAATTATTTTTTTTTTAATTATTATTATTATTATTATTATGTTTAGAATAAAGTTGCAATAAAAAAAAATGTATCAGAGAATTGAAATGAATAAAATGATAAGTGAAATGAAATAATAATTGCAAATAATAATGAATAAATTCATAAGAAAACTGCAAACTATTCTGTGGAAATCTGTGGCACATAGCTCCTACAGGCATGTCTCAAGTCTCATACTGTATGTTTGAGTAAACGTGGACAAAGAGAGGGAGAAATGATCTCTCTCTCAGCATGCAGGACGTGCATTCTTTCCCCCACAGAGAAGACAGCAGCTGTGATGACTAACAGCTCAACTTTTTACTCTTAACCTCAGGACCGTGACCTTGCTCTTTTTTATCCTCCAATATAAACTGCGTGTTGATCGCTGCATACAGACTCTGACCTTGTGCAAATCAGGTGTTGTGTTTATTTTCATGTAGACAGTATACACTACACTGCAGTCGTTTTTTCTTGGACAGGGTTTATATGACAGTCCGGCATAGCCTTGACCTCTGGTAATTGTTTTGCTTCTACATAACCGTTTATTGTGACCTTCAGCTCTGAAATGTGTGTTCACATTCTCAACATGGATTAATTTTAAATGGCAGCAATCTAGTTTCACTGTGATGCTCACAACCTCTCGAGGTCATGCAATTGCATTTATTACCTTGCTGAAAAAAATGCCATATAGCTAAATTAACTGTTTATTATTTGTGTAATAAAATATGAGTGACCCCTGATGGAGTTATATTGCATCATTTACTTTTAAAGGGGTCATAAACTACTTTTTTATTTACTGTTCTCTGAGATCCACTATATGTTACCATGTTATCAAGACTTTTACATGCACCCACTGGTTTGATTGGCAAACAGTTTTGCATATTTATAACTTTCCAGCATATTGATTGTAATATTTAGGCCCAAAGGACAGCTCTGTGCACTTGTGTAAACTTGCATGTATGTTTGACAGCCTTGTTTGCAAAAAGAATGAACAGAATTTTACTTTTGCAAAAAAAAAAGAAAAAGAAAAAAAAGAAAGCAGAGTGACTTACTTCTCACTTTTACATTCAGAAGGGTTACGAAATGTAATATTTGGTGAAATAACCATGAATTTTTAAATCAAAACTATTTTAAAAATGTGTTTTTCTGACCTGTCATTTTCAGTCGATCAATCATAAAATGAAAAAAAATAAAATAAATAATAATAAAAATAAATAAATAAATAATAATATATATATATATATATTTTAAATTTAATTTATATAGTTGAAAAAAAAAATGTTCACGGGACATGATCTTTATTTAATATTCTAATGATTTTTAGCATAAAATAAAAATCACTAATTTCGACCCATACACTGTATTTTTGGTTATTTCCAACAATATACCAGTGCAAAAGTCTTTTTTTGTTTTGTGTTCAAAGGTCACATTTGGAAGAAATGTTATCAGATCTTTACAGTAAAATAAATATTAGGATATTAAAACCTATACCTAGAACCTTCATTCATTCATTTTCCTTCAGCTTAGTCCCTTTATTCATCAGGGGTCACCACAGCAGAATGAACCACCAACTTATCCAGCATATGTTTTACACAGTGGATGCCCTTCCAGCCGCAACCCAGTACTGGGAAACACCAACACACTCTCACATGCATACACTACGGCCAATTTAGTTCATTCAATTCACCTATAGCGCATGTGTTTGGACTGTGGGGGAAACCGGAGCACCCAAAGGAAACCCACGGCAACACAGGGAGAACATGCAAACTCCACACAGAAATGCCAACTGACCCAGTCGGGGCTCATACCAGCAACCTTCTTGCTGTGAGGCGACAGTGCTAACCACTGAGCCACCATGCCGCCCCCTACCTAGAATGTATATCTAATAAATGAAGCAAACCTATAGAAATTGAGCAGCCTCTTAATTTTCTCAACAGCTGTATATTAATATATACAATCTCACACCAATTCGTAACTTTTTGATTTTGTGATTGAGCTGTATAATTTTTTCGCCCCCCTAAATACATTTCTGGAGATCGCAAATTATGTAGCCAGAGGAACGTACGTCTGCATTTCGTCTTTAAAACTAACACTACAGCCCGGTATAATGCCGTTCCTTTTTGCGCTTACCAGCTGACAGCAGCTGACCGCTTACCTCCATGTGGACGGCTTTTCTGCTGTTACCAGTTTGTCCAGAGGCTCGCTGCGTACGTCGGTGGACTTGAGAAACAGAGTGGAGTTGACCGTGACAACGAGATTCGAGTCCGGCGAAGAACGGATCCAGAAAGCAGGTAAGACAAAAACAAAAGGCAAAAATAAAATAAACAAGTGAATAACAGGGTGAGAATGTGGTAAAAATAAGACTGTCGCGAGGGCTTTTCTTTTTCTGGATTGCTTTTGAAAACACTGTCGGTTGGGTTTAAGGAAGGAGGAGGGTGGGTCAGTCGATCGGTCAGTCAGTTAGTCAGTCAGTCGACAGCGGCCTCTGGTGGATTTACGTAGAAGAGCAGGCGCGAATGGCACTTGTGAGAGGAATTTGAGATCTGAAAAAGCGTACACAACGGCCTCTGGTGGATTCGCGAAAACAAAAACTGCAAAAACACGTACCTCCTGGGATGTATTTGGCGCTCTCCAGAAATGTATATAGGGTACGTAATCAAAATGAGCCAGGGTTTATTTTTTTCAATCTCATTCGTACAATTTAGTATAATTTGCTCATCCACCAATAACAGTTGGATTTAGGGGTGGGGTTTGGTGCCACGCCTCCTTTAAAAATCTTACATTTTCTCGTAACTCATGTGTATTCAAACTAATTAGCAACTAAACTGACAAAACACAAAATGGTTTTTGGTAACACTTTATTTTGATAGTCCATTTGAGTATTAGTAGACTGTCTGCTTAATATCTGTTGATACTGCTCCTTCAACAGACATTTAACTGACTATAAGAAACTTTGCAAGTACATGTCAACTTACACTAACCCTAACCCCAACCCTAACCCCAACCTATTAGTCTACTTATAATCTAATAATAATTAGTTAGAATGTAACTTAAATTCAACAAACAGACCATAAAAATAAAGTGTGACCTGTTTTTTAATATAGTTACATTTCCTTGTGAGATCAAGTTGCGGTATAGTGTTCTACTGATTTTTTCACAGTCCAGCATTGGCAGGAATAGCAGTCTTCTTTCAAATGCATTAAAAATCTCAATTATTCCAGAGTACAGCAACTCAATGCGAAGGTCATGGAGACATTTTACCAAAGGTCAAAAGATCTACGGGACCTACAGGGTGTACACACATACACACATGAGTTACTGCGGCACAGTGGTCTATACTGCATGCAAATTGGTAGTGGAGCTAAATGTTGATAGTTACTGTCAATCTCCATTAAGCATTAAAGCCCATTAGACGTCATCAATCCTTCACTAGGGGATGAGACTTCACTCACAAATTGAGATACGCAAACAACAAATACGCACACAGGTCATCACCTTGATTTAGCTTCCCGAGCGCCGGGGAGCTCGAAAAAAGCCCTTGATGAAAAACACACACAGCTTTCCCTTCTGTGACTAACCTGATACTCATCAGCTTCATTTGCATTCGATCTGCGAATCACACCCTCACCCTTTCCATCTCATAAAGGCAGGATCAGTGTTACACACATGAATCGCACAGATCCCGAGCCGCTAAGAGCAAATGGAGTATTTCTTCAGAGGTACATTAGTGAGAGGGGGAGAAAAAATAATGCTGGGTTTATTTCTTGAAGCTTCATAAGCCTGATATTGTATTTACCTGGAATGTGTTTGAAGTGACTATAAAGGACTAATTTAGAAGAAGATTTGCATTTCTAGAAAATATAACAGCGCTTGGAAGGCACCCGATAAAATTGCTAAAGTTTATTTATTTATTTTGTTTAGCATCCATTTGCCACTGTCATGAAACTCTGTTCATTTGGTTTTTAGATAATATACTGTATGAGAATCAACATACAGTTTGATGATTAAAGCAATATTTGGACTAAAAGATGCATGAAGGAAGAGACTAATTACAATTAAGCATGCAAATATTTGATTGTGTCATCAATGCATCTTAAAATGTAAACATTTTATTAATGCAAGATGGCGATTTTTACATTTGTTTGGCTATATACTGTGAATTTTTTTGATGCCTGTAGCTTGTGATTAACAGGGTTTTGTTGCTGAAAATGTAACAGTGACTTTTATTGTTTTTTTTAGGAGACAATGAAACAATATATTGAAGAAGAAATAATTTATATAGCAATAAATCTGTAGAATAACAGACAAAATACTGATAACTCTCTACCTGTTTTGTCCTCTACCTCTCTACCTGGGTTGTTCCTGTAGTTTACAGGAACAACCCAGACAATATATTGTTTTAAACTACAAAAAATGTCAATAAAAGGTAAATATGTTAAAAGGTGTTTAACATTGTTTAATGTTTTAAAGATGTCAGAGCAGAGATCAAGGTCCAAAAATGCAATTCAATAAAAATAAATGAATCACAAAATATTCAAAATTGATTATTGGCAGTTTATTATTAACATATTATTAACATATTTCCTTTTGTTGGCATTTCGTTTTGTAGAAATAGTTAAAGTAGTTATTAAGTCTAATAACTTAATGGCTCATCATCAAATATTTCATATATGTTATATTTAAATCCCAAATGAACATTATATAAACATTTCATGAATATATAGTTGACATAAATTATTAGTTCTGCTGCAAAACTTTTATTCTTTTTCAAATATTTCCCATCTGATATTTAACAGAGCAAGGAAATGTTCACAGTATTTTCTGTAATATTTTTTTCTTCTGGAGAAAGACTTATTTATTTTAGTTTGGCTGGAATAAAAGTAGTCTTAAATATTTTTAAACAATTCTTAGGGCATAAATGTCAATATTATTAGCCCCTTAAGAATATATATATATATATATATATATATACACAGTTGTGGTCAAAAGTTTTGAGAATGACACAAATATTAGTTTTCACAAAGTTTGCTGCTAAACTGCTTTTGGATCTTTGTTTCAGTTGTTTCTGTGATGCACTTCATACGTTTCAAAGGCTTTTATCAACAATTACATTACCTTTATGCAAAGAGTCAGTATTTGCAGTGTTGGCCCTTCTTTTTCAGGACCTCTGCAATTCGACTGGGCATGCTCTCAATCAACTTCCGGGCCAAATCCTGACTGATAGCAACCCATTCTTTCATAATCACTTCTTGGAGTTTGTCAGAATTAGTGGGTTTTTGTTTGTCCACACGCCTCTTGAGGATTGACCACAAGTTCTCAATGGGATTAAGTTCTGGGGAGTTTCCAGGCCATGGACCCAAAATTTTAACGTTTTGGTCCCCGAGCCACTTAGATATCACTTTTGCCTTATGGCATGGTGCTCCATCGTGCTGGAAAATGCATTGTTCTTCACTAAACTAATGTTGCATTGTTGGAAGAAGTTGCTGTTGGAGGGTGTTTTGGTACCATTCTTTATTCATGGCTGTGATTTTGAGTGAGCCCACTCCCTTGGATGAGAAGCAACCCCACACATGAATGGTCTCAGGATGCTTTACTGTTGGCATGACACAGGACTGATGGTAGCGCTCACCTTTTCTTCTCTGGACAAGCCTTTTTTCAGATGCCCCAAACAATCGGAAAGGGGCTTCATCGGAGAATATGACTTTGCCCCAGTCCTCAGCAGTCCATTCCCCATACTTTTTGCAGAAGATCAATCTGTCCCTGATGTTTTTTTTTGGAGAGAAGTGGCTTCTTTGCTGCCCTTCTTGATACCAGGCCATCTTCCAAAAGTCATCGCCTCACTGTGTGTGCAGATGCGCTCACACCTGCCTGCTGCCATTCCTGAGCAAGCTCTGTACTGGTGGCACTGCGATCCCGCAGCTGAATCCTCTTTAGGAGACGATCCTGGCGCTTGCTGGACTTTCTTGGACGCCCTGAAGCCTTCTTAACAAGAATTGAACCTCTTTCCTTGAAGTTCTTAATGATCCTATAAATTGTTGATTTAGGTGCAATCTTAGTAGCCACAATATCCTTGCCTGTGAAGCCATTTTTATGCACCGCAATGATGGCTGCACGCGTTTCTTTGCAGGTCACCATGGTTAACAATGGAAAAACAATGATTTCAAGCATCACCCTCCTTTTAACATGTCAAGTCTGCCATTCTAACCCAATCAGCCTGACATAATGATCTCCAGCCTTGTGCTCGTCAACATTCTCACCTGAGTTAACAAGACGATTACTGAAATGATCTCAGCAGGTCCTTTAATGACAGCAATGAAATGCAGTGGAAAGTTTTTTTCAGGATTAAGTTAATTTTCATGGCAAAGAAGGACTATGCAATTCATCTGATCACTCTTCATAACATTCTGGAGTATATGCAAATTGCTATTATTAAAACTTAAGCAGCAACTTTTCCAATTTCCAATATTTATGTAATTCTCAAATCTTTTGGCCACGACTGTATACTTTTTTTGTCATCATAAATTAAACACAAAACTCAGCTTCCCCCCCAAAAAGTCAGTTAAATATGTTTTCTTAAAACTTTAAAAATTGTAAAAAAAATGTTAAACTTTTCGGCACTACTAAGAAGTGTGCGTGTGTGTGTGCGTTTGCGTGTGCGTGTTCGTGTGTGACAGGGCTTGGGCCTGTTATCAGTGCCTGTAGCAATAAAATGTTCATTATTTATTTTTAATTAGAAAAGTATTTTTTATAGATTGTAATTGTTTTCCCCTATTTAAATATATTGATTTGCAAGCATGCATGCAGTAAATTTTTCAAAGAAGAGATGTCTTATTTTGTTTCATGCATCAAAATTCAAGTACTATGTCAAATCAGTTTTGTGAAACTGTCAGAATGAGGGTGAAATAACATTCCAAACTGCAAAATTGTAATGGTCTGGACTTATATGTTACCATTACCATTATATATAAATACAGTGGGTACGGAAAGTATTCAGACCCCTTTAAATTTTTCACTCTTTGTTATATTGCAGCCATTTGGATTTGGGGATCCTCTGACATTCCTCCTTGCAGATCCTCTCCAGTTCTGTCAGGTTGGATGGTAAATGTTGGTGAACAGCCATTTTTAGGTCTCTCCAGAGATGCTCATTTGGGTTTAAGTCAGGGCTCTGGCTGTGCCATTCAAGAACAGTCACAGAGTTGTTATGAAGCCACTACTTTGTTATTTTAGCTGTGTAATTAGGGTCATTGTCTTGTTGGAAGGTAGGCTGAGTCTGAGGTCCTGAGCACTCTGGAGAAGCTTTTCATCCAGAATATGCCTGTATTTGGCCGCATTCATCTTTCCCTTGATTGCAACCGGTCATCCTGTCCCTGCAGCTGAAAAACACCCCCACAGCATGATACTGCCAGCACCATGCTTCACTGTTGGGACACACATACTGCTTAGAATTAAGGCCTATAAGTTCTATCTTGGTCTCATCAGACCAAGGAATCTTATTTCTCACTGAGATCTTCGGGTAGTTCTTTTGACCTCATGATTCTCATTTGCTCTGACATGCATTGTGAGCTGTAAGGTCTTATATAGACAGGTGTGTGGCTTTCCTAATCAAGTCCAATCAGTGTAATCAAACCCAGCTATATATATATATGCATTCATTCATTCATTTCATTTAATCTTTTTAGTCTTCTGGCATGGCAATCAAAATTTGTTGGTGCATATTTTTTCTTCTAGTTCTTCTAGTGCTGTGCAAAAATAAATATCTTAATATTAGTGGAAATAATTTCAGAATATGAGAAGCTTGAACTTCAGGTCTTACTTCGTATGAGGTGTCATTATTCACAGCAAGTCCTCATTTATCACACAAATGCCTTTTGCAGAACTTCATCTCAGTTATGCTTGATTTTAGCCAGTGTTATTTATATCACAAGACATGACTATCCTATATAATCACCATTTCGCAAAAGAAAAACAAAATACAGTGAAAATACAATTGCCCTTTTAAAGACTCACCTCTTCACAGACTTACATGTTTTTCATGTTTTCATTTTAATCCAATATAGCACAGAATGTTTAAGAATGACATTAAATTCTTAAAAATATTCACATTAAATATGAATAAAAGGAAAATATATACATTTGTGTATGTAAATGTGATTTTTATTCACACTAGTACTGACTTATAGATGTTTGTAAGAATTGTCATTAATGTAATAAACAGTAATTAAATGCTAAAATGCATTATCAACATTTAATTTGTCCTTAAACAAAAAAGCTAAATGCAGCATCCACAAAGCTCAAGATAGTATTTATTGATAAAATCCTGGCCCTCTGAGGTTATATTAGAAATGCCATGGAGTGTATTCATTATTAAGAGTTCATTTGAGCCTTGAGAGGTGAACAGCATTTCAGGCAGGATTAAATAAGGACATAAAATCCTGAATCCATACATCTTTTTTCTTCATCTCTGCTCGGTACAATAAAAATAAAATAATTTTAATGAAATCGTTCATAGAGAGCTGACCTCACAACTAATTACCAACCTGACATTGTTCAAATATGTAGCAGCCAGCACAGAGAATAAAGATGATATGAAATGAACATGAAATTGATGACTGAAGGCCTGAAGTATGTGCTAATTAAAAACATATAAAGTGTTCAGCATTCAGAGCTTTCCTTCAGTCATTAGATATTCCTGTTTTTAGCAGCATTCAGCTTCTACTTCAACAACATTCTTCACAAGTCAGACATATGGCCTTTATGCAAATTTATCTATCTGTCTTTCTTTCTTTCTTTCTTTCTTTCTTTCTTTCTTTCTTTCTTTCT
>CAIGQV010019178.1:7554689-7571629 GCA_903798115.1 Danio jaintianensis | reverse complement strand
ATATTACTACTCATTATAGTACAGCATGCATTTATTTACACATTTTTCTATATCATTATTTATGTTCATGTCTTTTTTAATTATTTTCGTATTTATTATTATTATTATTATTATTATTATTATTATTGTTTTTGTTTTAATTACCTTTTAATAATATTACTAAAAATATTGATTATTATTTATGGGTTATGGCTTGTTATTATTGATTACTATTGTTTATTATAAATATTCTCTCTTTTGTATTATTTAATCATATTTATATAATTGTAAAAATTTGTATTTCACTCCAGTTACAAAAATGTAAAAAAAAAATAACAATGTTTTTATTTATTTAAATCAATAAAATAAAATAAAAAAATAATAATTATATTTAATAAATACATTAATTAATTAATTAATTTAGAATATTTATTTAACATATTTATTCATTCATTCATGTATTTATGATTTATTTATTTTATTTATTTAAATAAATAAAATAAATAAATGTAATAATTATATGTAATAAACACATGTAATCAATTAATTAATTTAGAATATTAGGGCGACACGGTGGCTCAGTGATTAGCACTGTTGCCTCACAGCAAGAAGGTCTCTGGTTCGAGTCCCGGCTGGGTCAGTTGGCATTTCTGCACTCAAAAAAATGAACAAGGAAGGTTGTGCACTTTACATAATATATTTATATTTGGTTTACTTAAAATAATTGCCTTTGTTGACTTGAAATGTTTTTTTCTATTAAGGTCCACGTAAATATGTCTTAACTTAACTATACAAAATCCAAATGTGTTGTCTAATCACAAACCATTTATGTTAAGTGAACATTTCTTACATCCACATGGTGGCAGTATAACGCGACGTCAACTGCCATGAATCTCCAAAAAAAAGAAGAGCAAACGCGTCAGATTACGCATGCGCAGTTTTTCCATCGGTTGGTTTTGAATGAGGAAGGTCTTGCTTTCAACGACTGGAAAAGGTAGGTTATTTGTTTTTCCATCAGTGTAAATCTATTTTATTTGTGATGAGACATGTTCTTCATTCTTTAGAGATCTAGTGTCTGAGACATGGTGATGTTAGCTAGCTAGCTTAGCCATGTAGCGCAGGTCGGTCAGCTCCTTATTTTTATTATTTCGGCGAAAGAAAAGTAAATTATTCGTCGCTATGATTAGATTAATGAACCCTCAGTTTGACCCCATTCAATGTTTAATATCTGTAAATATGTAGTTTATTTAAAGGGGTATTTTAAAAAGGGGGTAGTTCTCTGTTCCTGCTCGCAGGAATATTTTTCTTCATTCACTCTAGGGTTGTCACGATACTGTAATTTTAAAAACGTCCATTTCCCGCTAACATTTGAGTGTTGTGGAGCACGTTATTAAACAGCGCTGATTTGCCATTGTGTTCACGTGCTCAACAGAAATGACTGTGATTGGCCGTGAAGGTCATCAGTTCACCGGGACACTGCAGCGTTTTAAAGCCGTTCAAGACCAGATGGCCTTCACTGTGCATGAGGTATAAACTACTGCTTAAAGCATTGGTAATCAATGTTAATGTATCAAATATAATATTTTAATATATGAAATATAATGTATCAAATTACAGTGTGCAATTCAGTATAGAATACAGTAACATGGTCTTTTGGGGGTGTGGAGTCTAACCAGATTTAGAGCACAGCCTCAGATTGATGGGGTTAGGAGAATGAAATTGATTAGGAACATGAAGTCAAATGTAATAGTAGTGTTGTTATAGCGTTAAACATATTAGTTTAAGCCATGGATAGTATAACATGATGTTTGTGGACATTGTTTAAAGGTGGAAGCAGAATTTGTGAGGATTACCATTGTTCCCACCATCACAAAGTTGTTTTCTCAACTCGACCACCACACCGATCAGCTTGTCAGAGTGATGAAGAAAACGGGTGGATCAAAAGGGAAGAACATTGACCTCACTTTTGCTCGGAATGCACAGGTATCATTTCTCTATTGTAGAACACATTTAGGTATAAGTAAATTTTGTCCAGTCTGAGTTACTATTTGTCAGAAACCAATAACATCTGCAAGTGCATCCTATATGAATATTAATTTATTTTGGTTGTATTGTAAAATGCTTCTAAGATTAACAGCAACTCTGTAACTTACTATTTCCCTAATTGTTAAGTTTCTATAAATAAATGGTCATAGTGCATGTGCCTACTTAACCCATAGATAAAGTTTCACCAATTAAACATTTATAGAAGTATAAAAGGTTTTTAGTATGTATGTTGACTACTACTTTTACTATTTAGAATGAAACTGTTGAAAAGAAGAGAGAGGGCCTTCTCAGAGCACTTTGTATCTACCTGAATGGAGAGCTGAGCAGTCTCTTCAAAGAATATCTGGTAGGTAGTACTGATCATTATTAGTAGTGTAACAGATCACGGTTGATCCACAGTTCGGAACACACGAGACCCGCGGATTAATACACTTTTTTACTTGTAGATTAATCCTAAATTTGTAACGATCGCAGAGAGATCGCCTCTCGCGTTATTCAAATAACATGTATGAAAGCATTTAGGTTTTCCTGTAAAATATAATGATGACGGAAGAAGTTGCGGTGGGTTATTCGGGATGTGGTGGGTTTCTTAGGTTATTAAAGATGTTTTCTGTCACTACTTGTTCAGCCTGCTTTAATGCATTCAGTGTAAGCTGCACGATTAATCATTAAAAGATTGGGATCTCAACACCCACGCAACATAAATTATAAATGATGGTGATTTGCATATGTCTATTAATCCTTCGAATCGCTGCATTCAAATCTGAAAACGCAAAAATCAAGAAAGAGATTGAGTCTTTAGTCTTTTAAGTTAGTTATGAAGTTACAAACAGTCAAACAACACAGAATTACTGGGAGAACAGTTTATAGTTTAGATAAAACCACTGATGTTTATGGTAAAGATTAAAATCATCATCATGTTCAAAAATGAAAGTTGTGGGCAGCAATTACATTATTTAACCATTAGGTGGCGACAACCAGATATCAAAAATCTGCCACTGAATAATTCTTCAAAAATGATCATCTAGCAATGAAACATGAAGTTTTATGAGTGAATAACTGAATGATTTATTGAAAATGAGACTAAATAATAAATATGGGTTGTACAAATGATAATGTTTGATTTCTACATTTTGCATTATCAGCAACAGTAGTAGTAACAGTGAATTTTTCACAGTACTGAATATTTTACAATTAATTTTTATTCAGCTGATTATTTCTTCATTTTATTTTTAATAAAATTACAGGTTCTAAGTTCTGTTTGTTAAAACCAAAAGTTCCTTGCAGTACTGTTTTTGTAATAAATGGAAAGCAAATAAGATTTGTCTCCTCCCCTTTTTGGCTGATCTGAAAAATGGTCCAATCCCTGACTAAAAAACCATAATGTGATCCGAACCGTGAGATTTGTGATCCGTTACACCACTAATCATTATTGCTGCAGTAACTGTGTACTACAGCTTTTAAGAATCTCACTATATCCATTTAGCATTATGTGATACGGCTTGTAGGAATGGCAATTTTGGTCTAGACCTTTCTGATTATTTCAGTCTAAAGGGATAGTTCGCCCCAAAATTGAAAATGATCATCCAAGATGTCAGTGAACTTTTTTCTTTAGTAGGACATTAAAGAAGATTTAAGCCCAATCTGTGGTTCTTGGTGCTTTGTATAATAGCAGTGAATGGTGACAGGTTTTTTTTAGATGAAAAGAAATGCATACAAATGAGTCCAAATCTATAGCCATGGCTCCTGATGGCACACTGATGTCTTCTGAAGCGAAACAATTGGTCCATGTAAGAAATTAAATTAAACATTTTTTTTACAATATTATTAGCTTTAATCCACAGCCTGCTCAAACACAGTGGTACAAACTTGTGATCTTTTAGGAAAATTCACCATTATGATAGATATTGGAGATTGCATTACCAGCTCCTGCGAATAAAAGGACCACAATCAGACTGAATTCGCACATCCATCAAGAACTGTTTGACCAGGCTGTGGTTTAAAGCTAAAAATATAATGTTCAATTTTTTGCACTGACCGATCATTTCACTTCATAAGACCTCAGTGTGTAATCAGGAGCCATGGCTATTTGGATTAATTTGTATGCTTTTTAATAAAAATAAAAAAAACATCACCATTCACTGCCATTATATGAATCACCAAGGACCACAGATTCAGCAAAAAACGTTAATGTTCTACTGAAAATAAAGGTCCCCTACATCTTGGATGACCTGTGGGTAAATAAATGAACAGGAAATTTTCAAATTTTTGTGAACTATTCCTTTAATTTGAAAAATGTACTTAATACAGGTATACTTCAGCGCCCAGTGAGTAAACAAATTGTGAGGAATCAGTTTGGATTAAAACTTCACTATCAATCAAGCACTATTTAATTCATTTGTGGAAAACTGCAATGAAAATAAGCTATTTGAAATTATGTGTTGACTGTTTATTTCATAGTTGTTTTTTTTTGTGTGTGGACAGGATTCAGACGGTGGTGTTGCCGAGAACGATCTTGAACAAGTTGTCTTTGGCATCTACAGCATTATTGCTGAGGGAGGTGATGCCACCACCCCTCCTATGGATGTTGGAGTAGTGATTGAGGGCGTTGAAGTGCTTCACGACTTGGGAAATATATGCACTGAACCTCAATTATCCTCAGCAACTGAAAAAATTATTTGACGTGCTTAAGTAAATCTTCCTCCAGCTGAATGCTACCAGACTCAACCGAGGTACAGATGCTCAAAAACAAACTATGAGTGAACCAACTAGTGTTGTCACAATACTGCAATTTTGGTACCAATCAGTACTAAAATTTAAAAAAAATGTCCATTTCCCACTAACATTTGAGTGCTGGTGAGCGCGTTCTTTTAAACACCGTGGATTGGCCACTGTGTTTCTCTGTTCAACAGAAATGACTGTGATTGGCCATGAAGGTCATCAGTTCACCAAACTCACCGCTGTTTACTGAGTGTAAAAATAGATACAGGGACACTGGAGCATTACAAAGTCATGTAGATCATCTGGTCTATGAGCTGACATACGAGCGATCCGCTGATGGATCAACTGATTTACGCAGATTTGAAACGCTCCAGTGTCGCTGTATCTGTGGTTACACTCAGTAAACAGTGGTGAGGTTCAGTGAACTGATGACCTTCACAGCCAATCACAGTCATTTCTGTTGAGCACATGAACACAATGCAAATCAGCAGCATTTAAGAACGTGCTCAACAGCACTCAAATGTTAGCAGGAAATGGACGTTTTTAAAATTACAGTACCGATTTGTACCAAAATTCCAGTATCATGGCAACACCAGAACCAACACAGCAGAGTTTTGTTTAATATAAAGGCACTTTGCACTTAAAACCATTTTATTTGAAAAACACTTGACATCTTTATTTTGTTTGAGTGTGACACTTTACCACTGTTCTGGGTGACATGTTTGTCTGACATGTAAAGTGTCACATGTCCAGAGTTATTTCCCTTTTTTGAAAAAGGTCAAGATAAACTTTTAAATGTTGTTGGTTTTTTTTTGTTGTTATTTAGTTTTTTTTACACAATGCTGCCAATTTGATATGATGTTTTTGTTTTGTTTTTGGAAAACTTTTAAAAATCAGTAACTGTTTAATTTGTCAAAGTTGACCACTCATTTTAAAACAATAATATCCTGTTGCGTGTTAAGGTATGTTAAAGATTCATGTTATTTTTCTTCATAAGTTGAAAGAACCTTCTATAGTTGAAAATCTTACTCCAGCTGGATGCTACCAAACATTCAAACAAGGTACATATGTTCAAAAACAAAATTTTTGAGTAAACCAACACTGAGCTATTAAGATTTTGGGGAATTTAACATGAAGGTCTTGTTTGCGTTTGCAACGGATTTACTGGAAATAATCTTGACACACCACTGTTCAGGGTGACTTGTTTCTTTTCCATGTGAAGTATTTTTATTTTTTACAAAAGGTCAAGATAACCAATTTATACAGTGTTTTTTTTTTAGACACAATTTTGTTAATCTGGTATGTTGTAGTGCATTTTTTTTCTTTTGTGACTGTTCAATTTGACCACTCAGGTTTGAACAAAATAATGCCATGTTGGAATGTGTAAATCGTTTACATTTTTTGCTATGTAACAACTGTTGTGTTGTTGGATCATATATTCTCAACTGATGTAATTTCTGTGCTGCATTTCAGTTAAAGAAAGTACTTGTGTCAGTAATGTTAATGGAATATGTTGTGTTGGTGAATAAAGGAACTAACAAATGTTAGCTGAGTTTACTTAAGTAATTTGTGTGGAACCTGTTGACAAATTAGAGTTAATTCAACCTAACTAGTAAAAATCTAATTGAGTTAAATAATTTTGTTTTGATTAATTAAGCTTAAATTGAATGATTTGTTGTAAAATAAATTGTTTACTTTCAATAGACAAAAATATAATATGCAACTTCTAAACAAATTTAGTTAGTCCATATAACATAACTGATTTTAGTTAGTTCAACTCAAATGTCTCTTGTTGAGCAAAAATAATTGATACTAGTTGGCTTGATTCCAAAAAAATATTTCAACCTAAAATAAAGCCATTGATTTAATTAGCCTTGAAATAATTATTTTCAACTTTCATAATTATATTTTGTGGAACCTGTTGACAAGAAAAAATTAAGTAAACTCAAGGTTTCATTTTTTTGAGTGTGTGTGGAGTTTGCATGTTCTCCCTATGTTGGCGTGGGTTTCCCCTACAGTCCAAAGACATGCGCTATAGGTGAACTGAATGAACTAAATTGTCCGTAGTGTATGTGTGTGAATGAGTGTGTAAGGATGTTTCCCAGTACTGGGTTGCAGCTGGAAGAGCATCCGCTGTGTAAAACATATGCTGGATAAGTTGGCGGTTCATTCCGCGGTGGCGACCCCTGATGAATAAAGGGACTAAGCCAAAGGAAAATGAATGAATAAATTTAGAATATTCATTCGTTTGTTCATTCGTTCATTTATTTATTTATTTAGAAAATTAATTTAAGAAATGCCTTGACCTAAAATGAAGTTAACCCATGATTGGACTATTTCCAAATGACAATATTTTAAATGAACATACTACTATGCATCTTCTCTTTCTTGCTTTAGATCAGCTAGGGAACAGAGAATGTGTGGAGGCCCACTTTTTATTCCTTCGCCCAATCTGGAATCCACAGGAGGACCATTGCCACTGGAGCAGTAGGGGTGACTTGTGTAAAGCAGGTGAAGGTAACTTGCTATTGGCTCATCCATCTGGAAACACAGCAATTAGTGTTTCTATTGTTGCCTGACATGAGCCTGGTTTTGCAGAGCTGTGAACCACGAAACAGTCAGAACTAGACCACTACAAAAGCAAACTGTTCGCATTAATATAAAAACAAACCATTAGTACATGCCAAATCCTGGGTTTTTGAAATAAACTAAAATAAAAAAATGTTTTGTATTAATCACATGCATGCTGGTTTCTTCACAAAGTGCGTATTTTCTAACCAAAGCTGCAATAAAAATGGCTAAAAAGACCAAATGTGGCTTACGTGTCGGATATCTTCAGCCTGTCCATCCATAACCGTGACATCAACATTAACACTTTTTTTTCTAATAACTAAATGATGTCTGGCCTGCCTAGAAGCGGTTTAACATTCAATTAATTGCTTTCAGAGGCAGTGAAGAAGTCAGAGGAGAGTATCAATTAGTACTGTTTAATAGGAGGAGAGAATTCAAATTTCCATATATTATGTAGTTGTGCTGTTTAAAGAAGCGGTTTACCGTTTCTATTATTCTCCTTGAACCACGTTTATGTAAACAAAACACAACATCTCTATGAACTCCCTTACCTCAAATCTGAGCTATAATTAAAGGAAATGATTACCTAAAATGTATATTTGTTTACCCAGTCTGTCTCAAATTCAAGAGACTTCTTTTCTAGACCAGGTCCTATGATATTTTTTTATAGACTGAAATGTTTTTAGCCATGCTATACAAGTAAATGTGATTCAGAATGTTCAATATATATTTGCATAACTCCCTTTTAATCTAGGGTTTTTAAAGCAACTAGGAATTATGAGCAGTGTTGGACACGTTCCTTTAAAAGTTATAGTTACTTCTCACAAACAGTAACTGAGTTAGTAACTGAGTTACGCAATTATAAAAGTAACTAATTACCAGGGAAAGTAACTATTGCGTTACTTTAAAAAATATATATATTGTCAAATGACTATAAAATAAATATAAAACATTGTACTATAATCTACACTATTTTAATATTGTTGTGGGACAATGTGAGAGACAACCATCAAATTCAACATATCATTATATTATCATTACTATAGTTGCACAATAAAACACAATAAATGGTTTAGAGCTTATAGATATTAGATATTATTTAGTTTAATTCTGTCTGAGTAATAAGTGTTTGCGGTGGAGAAAAATCAAGTTTTATTTGCTTTGACGTCGTGGCTTCGTCTTCTCCTTTGGTAGCAGAGCTGACATTATCACCTGCGTAGTAAGGTTTACCTGCGTACTAATTTTGTGGCGGCATGTGACGATGCGAGGCGCTTCATTAGGTTAGAATTACTTGTCACCGACTTAGAGAGACTCCTTTTTTTCCTGGGCATAAGTTGCACGATACATAAACACTCTTACCTTTCACCTCAATGAGGGAAAAGTAGTGCTTATATTTACAGTTGGCAAAGCTACCTTTAAACTTGTTGGATTTGCCATCGTTCTGACTCCTGGTCATTGGTATGTGCGACTGACTGTGCACGTGCTTGTGTGTGAACATCCGCATTGCTCTGCCTCTGATTGGCAAACGATGGAATATTTGAATGTTGTGATATACTCATTGTTTTAAGTTTTTGACTGTTATTGCAGTTTCTAGGTTGGCGTTACTTAGTACCAAGTTCCTTCTATTTTGATATTTAAGTTCTAAAGGCAATTATTATTTTTGTTTTTAGGAATGGGCACATAGAACGTTGCACCTCCAGAAAAGTATCTCAAATTGACTTAAGTAAACTTCTTTGTACACCTGACAACTTATTTTAATCAGTAGAACTGTTTTTTCACAAACATTGAGTAAACAAGGAAAAAAGAATTGGTAACAAGATTGCTTTACTTATTTATTCATTCATTCATTTTCTTTTCGGCTTAGTCCCTTTATTAATCTGGGGTCGCCACAGCGGAATGAACCGCCAACTTATCCAGCATATGTTTTACGCAGCGGATGCCCTTCCAGCTGCAACCCATCACTGGGAAACCTCCATACAGACTCATTCACACTCATACACTACGGACAATTCAGCATACCCAATTCACCTATAGCGCATGTCTTTGGACTTGTGGGGGAAACCGGAGCACCCGGAGGAAACCCACGCGAACACGGGGAGAACATGCAAACTCCACACAGAAACGCCAACTGACCCAGCCGAGGCTCGAACCAGCGACCTTCTTGCTGTGAGGCGAACGTGCTACCCACTGCGCCACCGTGACGCCTTACTTATTTATTTTTTGTATTATTATTATTATTATTATTATTATTACTGTGTGTGTGTGTGTTCATGGCCAAATCTTCCTACGCACTTCATTCAGTCATTCAAACCTTTTTCTAAGAAAGAACAATTTGCATCCAACAAAGTGCTTGAAATTATTTTGTGACATTATTTTTCTTCTTCTTTCATTTGTATCAAAATTACACAATTACTTCAAAGACAAAGAAAACAATAAGATGTTTGGTGTTCAGCGTTTTGCCCTCTTGTCCAAAAGAAGATCATTAGTTAACAAACAAACAAACAAATATGCCATTTTAAAATGCCTCTGGCTATGTCTTAAAGGTCCAGGCCGTTGGTGTGTTAAGAGTTCCTGTTCTTGTTTTTATGATTATTCCTTGTGATCAATATGATCAGAGGCAGAGATACATAAATTAATAAAGAAACATGCTTACATGAAATACAAGAAAATAAAGTAAAGTATGGCATCAGGCCCATGATGCAACAAGAAAGCAACTGAGACAGTCTATTTATGTGCTGGAGCACCTTTGTGGTTACAGAGAGTTCATCGAATGAAATTTGAGAAAGTTTAAACGACCTGATTGTCATTGGTGCGCCTGATGAAAGACTTTTTTTGTTCGAATCTTAAAGTTTAAAGTCTTATTGTTACTTTTTCATTTATTTCCTCATCTTGAAACTCTTTAGTAAATCAGGAACCCCCAAAGTAAATGTAATTTCAGAAAACAAAAAAAAAAGTTTATAATAAGTAAACTCCAAGTTTAAGTTTTTATGCAAGTTAGTTTCCGTTTATTTATAGACAGGATGTTAGAAAAAGCGAGTAAGCAGATACATCTGAATGACGTTTAGAACAAGGTTTGGAAAATGGGGCATCTAATACAGTGGATACATTTAAAGGAAGTTCCAGAAAAGGGCGAGGTTTGTAAAAGAGGGTGTGTCAAATACAGTGTATAAACCTCAAGGAAGTTACAGAACAGGGCGGGGTTTGGAAAAGGGGTGTGTCTAATTCACACCTCCTTTTCAAAAAAGGGTATGTCTAATCCATTCAATAAATCTGAAGGAAATTTCAGAAAAGGGCGGTATTTGGTAGAGAAAAAATTAAAATGGTGTGTTTAATCCACTAGATTACACATAACCCTATTCCCTATAACCCACCCAGTTTTACAGTTCAATTCACAATTATCCGCTAAACAGAAATACCCCCCAGCTCCCCAATATCTCTGTTCTCAAATTTATTATGCTTTATCTAGTGGATAAATCTTTAGAGAATTCCAGAAAAGAGTGAGGTTTTTAAAATGGTGTGTATATAATGTAGTGAATAAATAATAATAATAATAATAATAATAATAATAATAATAATAATAAAAACAATAAAATATCTGAATATGGCTTTTGTGTCTGGATGAAGAAACAGCAGAACATGGGTCAGCTAGATAAGGTTACAGAATGGACCCTTTTCACATTTCCGGGTTTCTCAGCAGCAGAAGTCATCATAGTTGGGTAAACCTAGAGCACAGTGAATGGTAGAATACAACAAATCATTTTTTTACAATCCTATTTGCTGAAATAATACACAAAAAAACTCCATTATGGTGTTATCAAGACTTTCAGAAAAAGAAAAAAAAATTTGTGAGACCGATGACGGCAGCCAGAATAGAGAAAAACATCAAATTTACTGTCCTGCCCATAGACGCTGCATTAGAAATTCTTTTTTTTGTAATTTGATGCAAAGATGATACAATGCATACATGAATACATATAATTATGCAAAGGTTTTTGTTAAAAATATACATATTTAAAAACTTTCAAGGATTTAAGGGCGTGTCTAATCACTGCACAAATCTATTGGTTATATCACCTTTACCTAACAATCACAAAAACTGCAGACATGCCAATAGTCTTGATCTACACTGTAAAATCGAGCAATGCAATTAATTAAATGAAATGAGTTCATTTGACTTACATTTTTTTTAATGAAAGTTCATTGCACTTAATAGAAACAAGTTATATGAACTTAAACTAAATTAGTTCACCCAACCATACAGATTTCTAGTTGGCATGCTTTGTGTCAGGTGACAAGGTGGCTTGGTGGTTAGCCCTGTTTCACAGCAAGAAGGTCTCTGGTTTGAGTCCTGGCTGGGTCAGTTGGCATTTCTGTGTGGAGTTTGCATGTTCTCCTCATGTTGGTGTGGGTTTCCTCCGGGTGCTCCAGTTTTCCCCACAGTCCAAAGACATGCGCTATAGATGAATTGGATGAACTAAATTGGTCAGAGTGTATCAGTGCCTTTGTGAATGTGAGAGTGTATGGGTGTTTCCCAGTACTGGGTTGCAGCATCCACTGCATAAAACATATGCTGGAATAGTTGGCAGTTAATTTCGCTGTGGTGACCCCTGATAAATAAGGGACTAAGCCGAAGGAAAATTAATGAATGAATGAATGAATGAATGAATGAATGAATGCTTTGTGTCAGACTGAAAAATAAATGTAAAAATATTAAGTGTTATTGTGTATTTTTTTGCACATGATTTACGATTTAGGTTTCTGTAAAAAATAAAATTATTTAATTTATAAAAAGTATTTATTTAAATAAAATAAAAAAAGATTGAGTCAAGTCAACAAAACTTAAACGGTCTAAGTAAATGTGACTATATGTGAAGTAAGGAACATTTCAAATTTATTAGTAAGAAATAAATTCATTTATTCATTCATTTTCTTTTCGGCTTAGTCCCTTTATTAATCAGGGGTCGCCACAGCAGAATGAACTGCCAACTTATTCAGCATATGTTTTACGCAGCGGATGCCCTTCCAGCTGCAACCCATCACTGGGAAACACCCATACACTCTCATTCACACACATACACTACGGACAATTTAGCTTATCCAATTCACCTATACCACGTCTTTGGACTTGTGGGGGAAACCGGAGCACCCGGAGGAAACCCACGCCAACACGGGGAGAACATGAATACTCCACACAGAAATGCCAACTGACCCAGCTGGGGCTCGAACCAGCGACCTTCTTGCTGTGAGGCGATCGTGCTCCCCACTGCGCCACCGTGACGCCTATAAAAAATAAATACTTAACATAATTAAGTTAAAATTACTTAATTGAATTAAGGTAATGAGTTTGCGCAATTCAATTTAGTAAACTTAACAAATTTATGTTTACAGTGTAGTCTACAATTCTGTGTAGCCATATCATTTTTATTTATTAATTTAATTTAATATTAAGATTTTTTCAGCAGGTCCTGTGTTCTCCACTGTCACAAAGGCAATGTTGTAGCTATACTGAGACACATTTTAAGAGGTTGCTTTTACTGACACTGAGTAAATGTCCGTCACTGAAAGTCTTTGGATTCAGGACATATTTATCTATTTCACAGTGGAAACAATGTGACAAGAGCAGGTTAGCAATTTGAAATTTGCTAGAGCTGCATGTGAAATGTAATCAGTCAGCATTTACTGAGTAATGTGGCATGGCCGTCACGCTAACATCGGCTTTTCCCCTCCGTCTCTGTTTTCCTCAGAGAATACGCCGTGAATACGTTTCTCTAAAAGAGGATGTTGACATGCTTCACGCGAACAGTGTCAGAATGATCACCGCTCAGGTTCCGCAAAGCAGGCTGGGAGTTATTTGCAGTTTATGCACTTTTGCCTTTTTTTTTGTCATCACAATGTGATAATTAGACGATAAATCCCCCGGCTGCAATATTTGAAGCTCTTGGAATAAAGAATAGTCCACGTTCAAAAGGAGCACTGACTAGAATATTTAAGATTTCGAAAGAAAGGTCGAAAGTAGAGAGATAGAGGTAGAACGAGAATCCAAATGAGCAGCTCCATGCTTAAACTTCTTAAACATTAAAGGGTCATTTTAAAACTTCCTTAATACTTGACTTTTGTTATTTTATTATTATTATTATTATTATTTAATTTCATGAATGAGGCAAGAGTTGTAACACAGGTTGCAATACACATCAGTGACAAATTATAAAGATTTCACAGAAGCAAAAAAAGTAACGCTGATGACATATAGAACTTAACAGAGAGCACCCAAAAAACGTACAGCGGGGAAAATAAGTATTGAACACATCATGTTTTTTCCTGGGAATAATATTTCTAAAGGAGCTGTTGACATGGAATTGAACCAGATTTTGGTAAAAACCCAAACAATACAAACATCAAAATAAAACAAAACAAAAAAGTTCTGAAATATTAATTATGTGTAATAACAATGAAATGACACAAGGAGAAAGTACTGAACAACTAAACCGTATTTAATACTTTATATGAAAGGCTTTTTTGGTGATGGCAGCTTAAAGACACCTTTCATATGGAGAATGAAGTCACATGAATTGCTCAGGTGTGAGTTTTTCACAGACTTCTACAGAGTGTAAAAATCTTGATGGTTCTGTGGGTCTTGTCTATCAAATTTGATCTTTAATTAGAATTTTATATTGGATTCAAGTCAGGTGACTGGTTGGGACATTCTACAGCTTGACTTTCTTTCCCTGAAAGCGTTTGAGAGTTTCCTTGGCTGTGTTTTGGATCATTGTCTTGCTGAAATGTCCACCCTGGTTTCATCTTCATCATCCTGATAATCTAGATGTTGAACTGAAGCAGCTAATATTAATTCACAATGAGGAAGGGCATAGGGTTGCTGAAGAACTACTGAGAGATTTCAGCTGCTGTCTGGGCTTTCACTGCCTTTCTACACCTACCTTTCTTTATGTGTTCAATACTTTCCCCTGTCATTTCATTTTATTACACATAACTTCATTTGCAAAGTAATTAGATTTGTTTTCTTTGCATATATGGATTTCTTTGGTTGTTACAAACATCCGGTGAAGTTTTCATGTCAACAGCACCTTTAGAAATACGTTTTCTGAGAAAAATGGTGACGTGTTCCATATTATATACTTACTTTTCCTCACTGTATATATGATGAAATTGTTTAAGTGTTTTACAATTCAGTATGCATGGTGCTGTTTGGTTTTAGTATGGTATGAATTAGGGAGCAGGAATTATCCTTAAGAAGATGTTAGGAATGTTCACAAAAGAGCATGTGTTACGGAAAACACCATATATATATATATATATATATATATATATATGGATATATATATATATATATATATATATATATAAAAAAAAATATATATATATATATATATATATATTTTTTTTTTTTTAAGCAACCACATTAAACATTAAACATCAAAAAATTTGTAAATGTTACTTTAAGTGAGAGATTTTCTCATATTAAGCTGTTTTGTTTATGGGTTTTACTGGTGAACATCTGACCTCAATATATGGAAGCCATCAAACTGATATCAACAGAAACACCAAAGAAAGTGGTCCGACTGATTGAAGATTACCCAAATAAGCTTATCTTTTGTTTTTTTTCAGCGAATTAACTTGCACTGATTAATTTTTCACCTTAACCCTCCTGTTGATTTGCATGTAAAAAAATGACCATTTAGGTTTAGTGAAGGTAGGTCATTGTTGACCCAAAGAGCAAATGGTGTATACAGAATTGTAAAACAATGGGATGGTTAAGACATTGATAATGTGGGCTAGCAAAATAAACATTGTAATATTTTAATTTGTGTTTTTGAGAGAAAAATAAATCAAGTATTTTTCTTCATACACTGTAAAAAATGCAGGGTTCCAAACAATTCATTCATGTTGTGCCAACACAAATCGATTAAGTTAACTATCAACCATTAAGATTGAACATAAAACAATTAAGTTGTCACAAAAAAAAAAATCTCAGAAATTGTGTTGTTTCAGCTCATTTTAAGCTCAAGTAATTTGAACAAGCAGAGTGTATACAGGAGTTCTGTGGTCATCATTGGTTTGAACTTCCAAACTGCAGTTTTTGGTTAAAAACTACATTAATATTTATTTATTTTTTCCTTTTCAAAGAAAAAGTTTCACTAGATACGACCCTTATTCCTCGTATTGACCGTTATTCCTGCATTGAAATCGCAGCTCGAAAGTTCAAACCATTAAGCATCACAGAAGACCACCATATGGAGAAAAACCCTGGAACATTTTCTTCAAAAAAACTTAAACACTTTTTAACAGGACAAACAGAACCTGAACATCTTGTATGACAAGGGGTGGTACAAATGAACAGGATTTATTCTTTAAATCTGCAAGTAAACTACACTCAAAAAAATGATGTTTGCTGTTTGTTCGAGCTACATATTTAAAGGTGCTGTATGTAAGTTTGGACTCTTCTAAAGCATAAAAATAGCATAATATGTTTGCAGATATTTAAAAAACATGCTAAGTGAACATTCTTGTTTATCTGAAAATCAATGCTGAAGTCTGTTATTCTGCTTTGAAAATGTGAGTGACGTACTGGAACGTCTGTCTTCTTTTTGGTCCCTTTAACCCGCCCAATGCCAGTGTAGCCATTTATATTTCAGCACCCCGGGTTGCCTTGTTGGTAGTTTCATTCATTCAGTCTGGAAGGCTCTCAAAGTGCGTTTATTTTATTTTCAAGATCTGAGGTGAACTATCTGCTGCTGCTTTCAGTAGTATGGCAATAAATATCATGTAAACTGGCATTCAAACTCACATTATTAGCATTTAACACTGAATAAAGCACATGAGGTGTACCTGCAGTTTTCTGTTGTTCAGCTGCAAGAAATAGAAGCTGTTTCTAAAATATATATATATTTCAGGTGTTGGTTAGAACAAAAACTCCTTTTAATATGGAAAATATTCCTTCTATCATGTGCCATTGCTTTTTTTTAGAAAACGGTTTAAATCAGCCTTTAGGCTCGATAGTCAGGCACACTTTTGTTGATGTCGTCAATTTGGCAACCTGCACTTGTGTGTGTTTTGAACCAGGCGTGCATACTTATTTCAACCACTCGGTGTCAAACTTACATACTGCATCTTTAAAATGAGTGGAAACAACACAATTCTTGAGTTTTTTTGGGGGGACAACTTAATTGTTTTATGTTCAATCCACTTAAACTTGTCAAAACTAATGTTAACTTAATTCCTTACACAAATCGATTGTGTGGAACCCAGCATTTTTTACAGCACACATGTTGTTTCAGCTCATTTTAAGTAGTGTGAACAAACAGCAAACGTCATTTTTTTGAGTGTAGTTCACTTACAAAAAATCCTGTTAATTTGCTCACTCCCATGTCATACAAGATGTTCAGGTTTTGTTTGTTCTGTTGAAAGCTATTTAAGATTTTGAAGAAAATGTTCTAGGATTTTTCTCCATATGGGGGTCTTCTATGGTGCTTAATCGTTTGAACTTTCAAACTGCGATTTCAATGCAGCTACAAAGAAACTCTACATGTTACAACCTGAGGAATAAGGGTCGTATCTAGTGAAACAATTTCTTTAAAAAATAAATAAATAAATAAAATAAATACATA
>CAIGQV010019178.1:7483321-7494170 GCA_903798115.1 Danio jaintianensis | reverse complement strand
TAAAGAAAAAAGAGAAAGAATGAAGTAAAGAGAAGGAGGCAGAGAATGGAGGCCAAACTAAATAGGAAAGGAAGAAAGGAATAACATCACAAAGGAAAAACAGGATTAAGTAAGGAAAGGAGGAAATTAAGGAATGAAAAAAGGAAGGAAGGACATTACAAAGAAAAAAAGATAGAATTAAGGGAGGAAGAAAGGAAGATACAAAGAAGGAAAAACAGGATTATTGAAGGAAGGAAAGAAGGAAGTTACAAATAAGGAAAGACATAATTAAGGAATAAAGGAAGGAAGGAAGGAAGGAAGGACGGAAGGAAGGAAGGAATACATTAAAGGTTTGATAATAACAAAATGGTGGGGAGAAAGAATGAAATAAAGCGAATGAAGCAGAGAATGGATGCCAAACTAAAGAGGAAAGGAAGAAAGGATTAACATCACAATAGAAAAAAATAAGGAAGGAAAGGATGAGTAAAGGAAGGAATGAAAGAAGGAAGGAGGTTACAAAGAAGGAATACAGAATTAAAGAAGGAAGGAAGCTACAAAAAAGAAAAGACATGATTAAGGAAGGAAGGAAGGAAGGAAGGAAGGAACAGAATAAAGGAAAAAAAGAGAAAGGAAGTAAAGAGAAAGAGGCAGAGAATAGAGGCCAAACCATATGGGAAAGGAAGAAATAAATAACAACACAATAGAAAAAAATGCCTAAAAAGAAAAGAAATGGCAAAAAATGCCATTCTTCTTAAAAGAATGAGGAAAGGAAGGAAAGGAGATACAAAAAGGAAAAACAGGATTAAGGAAGGAAGGATGGATTGACAGAAGTTACAAAGAAGGAAAGAGAAATAAGAATGGGAGAAAGGAAGAAAAGAAGAAAGGAAGGAAGTTACAAAGAAGGAAGGACATATTTAAGGAAGGAAGGAAGGAAGGAAGGAAGATACAAAAAGGAAAGACAGGATTAAGGAAGGAAGGAAGGAAGGAAGGAAGGAAGGAAGGAAGGAAGGAAGGAAGGAAGGAAGGAAGGAAGTTCAAAATCAAAGTAATAAAAGGGATAAAGAAGTACAAAGAAAGCAAATGAAAGAATATTTTGCCTCCGTTCATGTGAAGGAAAATTAAGCAACGAAGCAATCATGTAAGCAAGAGATGATAAAGGTGAAACAAAGAGTTTCTAAAATATAGAATGAAATGATATAAAATGAAATATGACAAAAAAAACAAGCAAAGAAAGAGACGAGAGATAAAAAATGGATTTAAAAAAACACAAGATTCCCATTTAGCATATGCAGAATCAGGTCTGATGTAGCCTATTGCAATAAAGGTGACTTTAATTCTGTGTTGACTGCAAGAGCTGCCCAGTGCCGGGCTCTGATCTTTAGGCCTGACCTCCTGTGAAGATGATGGATGGCTGAAGTCCACCACTGATAGCTGCATATCCATCAACTAAAGGCTCCCCTGATGAATGAATATGTCCTCTGTCAACAGTGCATCTCCTCATGAGGTATTGTCCACCCGTGTGAAATGAAGTCTGGGAAGAATATCGCCGCGCAAGATGGATTAACTAGCAACTTGATTTAGTCAGCAATCATGTTGGAAACCCTCATCAATTCTCTTCAAGGGAGAGAAAATCTAGGCTGATTCACAACTCCAGGGAGGGAAAAGAAGACTGGATCAGTCTCTGTGAAAAAGATTATTAGCAGACATTGAAAGGTTCAAATTCTTGAGAAGAACCTCCAGTGTCTGAGAGACAGAAGAAAAAAAAACATGCCTGCTCTGTAATTTCACATTTATTTCTAGAAGTTTTCAAAGTCTTTGAGAGGTTACTGTGTTAGAACTGTAGCAATAATGATTGCAAAAGAGAACTGAGATGAACATTAAACTCTTTATATACAGTGTCAAAAATATCTGTTATTTAGAAGTTTCCGTATTTTGTGATTTACAAGTGTTTTCTGTTTATTTACGGTTGTGAATTGCATTATGGGGGCGGCACGGTGGCGCAGTGGCTCAGTGGGTAGTGCTGTCGCCTCCCAGCAAGAAGGTCGCTGGCTCGAGCCTTGGCTGGGTCAGTTGGCATTTCTGTGTGGAGTTTGCATGTTCTCCCCGTGTTGGTGTGGGTTTCCTCCGGGTGCTCCGGTTTCCCCCACAGTCCAAAGATATGAGCTATAGGTGAATTAGGTAAGCTAAATTGTCCGTAGTGTATGAGAGTGTATGGGTGTTTCCCAGTGATGGGTTGCAGCTGGAAGGGCATCCGCTGCGTAAAACATAAGTTGGCAGTTCATTCCACTGTGGCGACCCCTGATGAATAAAGGAACTAAGCCGAAAATAAAATCAATGAATGAATAAATTGCATTATGGGAGCTTGATCTCTGCTCTGTCGACTTTTCATGTTGAAAATTCAACTCTACAGTTCAACAAATTGACTTTTATTGACATTTTAGTAGTTTGAAATAATATAATGTATAAGAAATAATAAACAGAGAAATATGTCTGTAAAATAACAGAAAATGTACTGGCAGTTTATTGTTTTTTGAACCGTAATATACAACACCAACCCAGACAATAGATCATTTTAAACTATTGAAAATGTTAATAAAATTTACTTTTTCTAACCTTTCAAGGTTAAAAGTTGTTGGAAGAAAGATCAAGGTCATGTAATGCCATTCAAAAGCATAAATAAATGGGGAAAGATTTAAATATGAATCACAAAATACGGAAAACTGTTAATTTGTGGACATATTTTACAGTGTTTATATGGTATACATAAATATAAAAGAGCACATATAACCATTTAACATTTTACTTTTGTCTGCTTGGGTCAAAACTCTTTTGTAAATCAATTCGGATTGTTTATGGGTAATCATATGGGGTAAATACTGGTAATTCTCAGATTAGATCATGATTTTATACAATAATACATTCAATGCCAGTCATTTGCAATACCAGTAAATTTTAACCTTGTGGGGACATTTTTTGGTTCCCATGAAGAAAGCGGCCCATAAATCACACCGAATGAGGTAGTTCATTCATTCATACATTTTTCTTCGGCTTAGTCTCTGATTTATCAGGGGTCGCCACAGCGGAATGAACCGCCAACTTAGCATATGTTTTACGCAGCGGATGCCCTTCCAGCTGCAACCCAGATCTGGGGAACACCCATACACACCTTATTCACACATACACACACACATACACTACGGCCAATTTAGTTCATCCAATTCACCTATAGCGCATGTCTTTGGACTGAGGGGGAAACCGGAGCACCCGAAGGAAACTCACGCCAACACGGGGAGAACATGAAAACTCCACACAGAAATGCCAACTGGCCCAGCCGGGACTCGAACCAGCAACCTTCTTGCTGTGAGGCGACAGTGCTAACCACTGAGCCACCGTGCCGGCCCATGAGGTAGTTTGAAAATGTAAAAATACATTTTGTTTCCTGTGCTGGTTGGACTTAGGGGTAGGGGCATAGAATATACAGTTTGCACAATATAAAAATCCTTACGTCTATGGGAAGTACATGCAGTAATGCAGTGGTAAAACAATGGCAATATATTGAACACTTTGGCATTTAATTTATAATAACAAAAATTATTTAAAAAGTTATAGAATGTTACACAAACAGTAACTGCCAAACAGGACCCAAAATGGAACACCTGTGTTCAGATTTTACCTGCACTAATATTAAACATAATATAAAACAAACATTAATCTTTTAACCTGCTATTTCCCTTTTTTATTTTATAATTCACTGTGTAAATAAATTGTGATTCATTTTTGACTGTTCCTGTTTACCTGCACTTACTGCAAACTGAGCTCTGAACCCTGTGACGTCTTTCAATCTGAAACAACATCCACATATGATTTATGTAATTCAATCGTAGCCTTCAGTCATAATTGCACACTCCACTTTCACACTTTATTTCTAATATATCTCTAGGCCATACTACACAATCACACTTTCATCTATCCCTCCATCTCACGTTATCAATCTAGCAGCTTTGCGTATGTAAAGATTTTACAGAAGCTCGAGGTTAGAATATGTCTAGTTTTGTTTTTCATGTGCGAATGGATCTCAAATCTCATTCCCACTGCCTCCAGTCATTGTTCCAACCCTCTTTGTTGTCTCTATCAAAGTAGCAAAAGCCCAAATGTAAAATAAAATGCTGGTCATAAACAGTAACAAGTAGACGAGTGCTTTAGGGTCACAACTAGAATGTGCAAAAAATAAAAAATAAAAAATGTGGCAGTGTCGAGTTAATGCTCCAGCTTTTCCTCCGTACAGGGAGCACAACATTACCAACACTTCATGGGATGCCAATTACCACCGCCAGACACTTTCAACTTTGATTTTGCCATGTGCTGCTAAAACAGATTTTTATATTTTAGGGGTTTGTTTTAATAGCTCCTGCAGCAATATGATTACAGGCCAATTCCATTTGGGAAAAGCCTTTAATAACAGAGGCACTATTTTACTCTGTACCTCGCCATCTCCCTGCTACTAGAATTCAGCAGACACATCCATTTCCAGATTGCCTGATTGATTGCTTTCTCAAAATGACCCACACAGGTCAGCCTGTAATGGACTGGCCTCCTACACGGAGAAGAGGTGCAATCTCTGGCCTTATCCCTGTGCCTGCTCACCTCGCACCTTCATGAACATCCGAACCCAATTCGGTAAGCAACGGTGTTTCCACTGTCTGAGGGACATATCACATCTGAAGGAAAAAAAAAGAAAAACTTGAGAAGCAATTTCAATGCATAAAGCGATTTGCACATTGTAATTTGGGTCAGAGCTATTAAAGATGTCACGGTGTAGTTGGAGGGTTTGTAGACAACAGTTTCAAATATTCATCTCGGTACGCAGATTGCAATGTAACCATTATTTAGGCTGTTTTTGAAGCATGTTATTTAAACCTTTATTGCTGACAGAACTACTTTCCTCTTGCAATAACAGAGTTTCATTTTTAGCCCCTTTTTATTTGATATGGAAGGTTTAGTTCATTCACTCGGGTCGTTCCAGACCCATAGTTCATCTTCAAAGCACACATGACGCTATTTTTTTATGAAATCGGAGGCGTCATTCAAGAACAAAACAAACACTCAAGGAAAACTTTGCTGGTTTTTGTGTAAGACACTGTAAAGTACACCATGGGATATAAAAAATGAAGATCAGTGGTTCTTGCAGAAGCTCAAATGTGCCACATGACACTCTAGCAGGGCCGTTACTAGACTTATTGGCACCCTAGATGACATTGCTATTGTTCATTCCCCATCCCCATAAAGAAATTTGATACACGGAAATATATGCAAATAACATATATAACTTACAAGTTCATATTTGGATTTTACATATATAAAATATGTCGTATATGCAACACGTTTTGAAATATTGCAAAAATGCATGAAATATTCTCATGAATTGTTTTTCAACCATTGGTATTTCACATATGTACATATAATATAAACTGCCATTTTTGCAATATTTCAAAACATATGGTGCATTTATGACATTTTATATATGTGAAATCTAAATAGGAACGTGTATGTCATATATGGCGAGGCACGATGGCTCAGTGGTTGGCACTGTCACCTCACAGCAAATAGGACGGTGGTTTGAGTCCCGGCTGGGCCAGTTGGCATTTCTATTTGGAGTTTGCATGTTCTCCCCATGTTGGAGCGGGTTTCCTCCGAGTGCTCCGGTTTCCCCGACAGTCCAAAGACATGCGCTATAGGTGATTTGGATGAACTAAATTGGCCGAAGTCTGTGAATGTGAATGAGAGTGTGTTGGTGTTTCCCAGTGCTGGGTTGCAGCTGAAAGGGTATCTGATAAATAAGGGACTAAGCTAAAGGAAAATAAATGAATGAATGCATGTCATATATGTAATTTGCATATTGCCATTTATCAGATTTCTATTTGGGCCTCAGGGTTCACCCATCTTTTTAATTGTCCCCTAAAAATAAGATTAAAAATCATGCTGTGTATCTTAAATAACAGTTTTGTACTTTACATAACTTTATTACTGTAAGTAATAAGTCCAAATGATTATTATCTGTTTAATTCACATGATGCCAATGTATTTTTTGATAAGTCTACTATGTTAGCAATAATAGCATTACCTTCTTGAAAGATAGTAATGTCTACAACAGGCTCAACTACTGTCGCATTTCTCTCCCAATATGATGTGGAATGCATGACGTGTTTTCCGCAAACACATGGAATTCACCGCAATCACATCTTCAGGGCAAGTTCAAACGATTGAACTCAAGCTAAAAAAAAATGTGTTTGGGGAAAAACGTACCGCAAGTAAACGAGAACTAGTGACGTGGTTCTTTACGGCTACTGTAAATTGTGTGAGGGAAAAAAAACATCCCACGAGTAAACGAGAACTAGTAAAGTGGTTCTTTACATCTGGTGTAAATTGTGTGAGGGGAAAAACGTCCCGCGAGTAAACCAGAGCTAGTAATGTGGTTCTTTACATCTGGTGTAAATTGGGTGAGGGGAAAACATCCTGTGAGTAAACCAGAGCTAGTGATGCGATTCTTTACGTCTGGTGTAAATTGTGTGAGTGGAAAAACATCCCACGAGTAAACCAGAGCTAGTGAAGCTGTTCTTTACGTCTAGTGTAAATTGTGTGAGGAAAAAACATCCCGCGAGTAAACCAGAGCTAGTGACGTGGTTCTTTACGTCTAGTGTAAATTGTGTGAGGAAAAAACATCCCGCAAGTAAACCAGAGCTAGTGACGTGGTTCTTTACGTCTGATGTAAATTGTGTGAGTGGAAAAAATCCCACGAGTAAACCGTAGCTAGTGACATGGTTCTTTACGTCTGGTGTAAATTGTGTGAGGGTAAAAACATCCCGTGAGTAAATCAGAGGTAGTGATGTGGTTCTTTACGTCTGGTTTAAACACAGCATTGCAAAGTTAGCTGTTATTTGTGTCTCCTTCAGAAATTACTCCTGAGAACGTTTGTTTATTGTCTCTCCAACTGTTGATGAAAGATTAAATTTAAGTGCCTGAACAGCAGCTGCTATCATCATGGAGATTAATAATATTACTCTCACAAACTCTCATTGGAGTTTGCATGTCAAGGAAAGCTTGCTTGAGTTTCTTTGACCAAATGTGTAAAAACTACTTTTAAAAATGCTTTAAAATTATTAGCTGATAAATGATTATATGTGAATGTAAGCCTACAATTAATCTGTGGACAGAGGGAAAGAAATCTCTGAAATATGATTAAAAATATCTTCATAAGAGGATGAGAAGTTGAACAAATCTCTTATGGATCTGGAAAGACATAAGGGTGAGCAAATGATGACATGATTATTTTTTTTTATTTGGTGTGAATAAACACTTTAAACACGTCATTCACATATAAGAATATAAGAAAATATTTTCTGAATAACATCGTAAAGGTTAATTGACAAAAGTATGCATCATTACACAAAATAAATAATGTACGGTCCAACTGATTAATAAACTTAACATAAGATCAGCAGTTTGAACTGTGACCAAAGCCTGGAAATGCCACCAAAATAATTGCATTTCATTAATGAGAGATTTCCGTCTGCAAGCTGTGACTGACAAACTTTAAACCATCCAAGGACCCTCATGAATATGCATCATGTGCAAATGTGCGACAAGATCAAGAAGTAACCTTTAACATTGAGCTTTATATCATCATCAATATTTTAACCAACACCTATCATGTCTGCTGCAGGTTGAGAACAAACAGCTTACTTATTATTAATGCATGCAAATTAATGCTTTGTTTATTCATCTTGGAAGGCTTCTGAGCATCTAAGTTTTGACTTTGTATTACTTGCATTAAAAAGAAAATGACAAAAAGTATTCGGAAAGATTTGTTTGGTTCCCTAAACTGATTGAGTTGACTAACTCAACAGGCATCATCCATAAATGTAACTCAATAGCTATGTTTCCATCCAAAAATGCAAATTAAATTGAAGCGCAAAACTGAAATATCGCATAAAAGACGTGCAAATAAAGCAGCGTTTCCATCCAATGAGTCAAAGAGAACAAAATCGCCACTTCCTGATAAACTGGCTCCAAATATCAAATGTAAAAATGGAATTTGCTGCGGTATCATAAGCTGCGTGAATCTTTTCCTTGCGCCTCAGAAGACAATGCTGACACACAATGAATTCGTGGTAGCGTTTAAAGGCGTGAGACGCAGAGTTTGGCGCTGGAATTTGTTCGGTAAAAGTGTTTCCATCGTAGTTTATGCACATCTTTTCTCATCGAATAAAAAAAATGTATCCTACTCAGTTATGCGCATAGGTTTGCGCATAGCATTTTCAAAATGTAAGCGCATCTTGGCATTTCCATCAACCGTTTTTTATGCGCAAAAAAACAAGTGGATGGGAACATAGCTACTAATTGTCTGAAAACTTTCTGTTTTGCCTTTTTCAAGCATTTTGACACATGTATGGCAGCCAAAATATGTATCAAAAGAGACAAAAGGAAATAAGCCACATTTATTCAGCCTGAGGTTTCATCTTTTTAACTATCAGGACTTTTGGGAAAGTGGGAAGAATGGCTTCTAGTAACAGGCTTATAAGGTCGAAAAATGTCAATTTATTCACAGAAACTAATGTTTCTATAAGTCTTCTCCCTCTGTGCTATAATTACAGTGTTTTGATGCTATTTTCATGGCCCTTGACATGCACTTAAAAAGCTTTTATTTTTGCAGCCCGGGAAAGCGTCTCAAGAGTCAAAAGAACAAAACATTTCTCCTTTTTTTCTTCTCTATTTTACTGAAAAGTTTTCACACTTTCTAATGAAAAACTAATTTTCAGACACATTTTGGCTTGCTGAGTAGTTTTGTGTTGCCTCTATGCTGTCTCAAAGTACAGTTCTTTAAAAAAAATCATTCAAAGTCACAATGCTACTGCTTGCTAACAAGAAAATATCAAAGTCAGCTTTAATGTTAATTCAACCACATGTACAGGACATACAGAGAATTGAAATTGCGTTACTCTCAGACCCTAGGTGCATAACAGATAATATTAATACAAAAAAGTAGAATTTTAAAGAGAAAAATTACAATTAATTAAATACAATTACACATATAATCAAAAAAATATAAGTCAAAATAAAAATTACATATGATACAATAACAATTAGGGTGACACGGTGGCGCAGTGGGTAGTGCTGTCGGCGCACAGCATTCAGTCAGTTGGCATTTTTGTGTGAAGTTTGCATGTTCTCTCCATGTTTGAGTGGGTTTCCTCCGGGTGCTCCGGTTTCCCCCACAGTCCAAAGACATGCACTATAGGTGAATTGAATAAGCAAAATTGTCCATAGTGTATGAGTGTGTATGGGTGTTTCCCAGTGCTGGGTTGTGGCTGGAAGGGCATCCGCTGCGTAAAACACATGCTGGATAAGTTGGCGGTTCATTCTGCTGTGGCGACCCCTGATTAATAAAGGGACTAAGCCGAAAAGAAAATGAATGAATGAATGAATGAATGTATGAATGCATACCCTGATTGTGCAGAAAGGATTACGGACGCAGTTCAGACAGAGAATGGCAGGCAAACATCAACAATCAACCTTCTATTTTAATTTTGGTATTTAAATTACTAACTGTACAAAACCCACGCCAACATGGGGAGAACATGACAACCCTACACAGAAATGCCAACTGACCCAGCCAGGACTCGAACCAGCGACCTTCTTGCTGTGAGGTGACAGTGCTAACCACTGAGCCATCGTGTCACTTCTGAAAGTTACATAATTTATTGAAATGATTTTAGTATGCGGCTTTGATGGTGATTAAGGGTGGGACACAGGCTTTCATTACTATCAGGCTAATGTTAGCATTTTCCAAGATCTTCTATTGCACCTTTAAGGAATTCTCAGAAGTTTCACATACTGATCTTTCACCGTATATGTTGCTAATACTCATGATTTTGAAGTCAACCATGACATCCTGCTCTTTCATAAAAAAAAAGTATAAAAAAAATGTTTCTTTTTCGGGTATTCACATAACAACCGAACACTGTATGAAAGCTTGACATCCCAATAATGAGTTGTTGTTTTTGATCACTTACAATCATCATTTACCAGTTGGTATTCCATGCTTTTTTTTGACCAAATGAAACCGCTAGACAACAACAAAAAAACGCCTCTCAGGAGGTAAAATGACACCGAGAGCATCATCATGTTTCTGACACTTACATTATGCCTCTGGCAGAACAATCTTAGCTTTCATGAGATCCAGATTCATTGCTATGTGAAATGCGCTTTGGAATCATATTGCAACATGCTCAATTTGAGAATACAACAATATAAAAGACGAAAGAAGAATAGTAATTATGCCCTACCTGCCATACCTGTCAACCCTCCCGTAAAATTCTCCCGTATTTTACAATTCTATCCCGCTATCAACCTGTAAAGGTATTTTCCCGTATTTCTCCCTTATTCTTAATCTTTCTATAAAGGGTGGCAATAAACATTAAAGAGCTTATCCTTCCTATACGCAACTCATACCTCCAAACCACCAGGGGATGCCCCTTGCTCTTAAATGTGAATCTGTTCTGTGCTTTCATTTTATTTAGGTATGAAAACACTTTGAAATAAATATAAAAATGGCGGGATTCCTTTGCTTTCCATTACATGTGTCGTTGCTTTTCCTATGCAATCCTCAATCCTCAATCCTTTCATGTAGCGGTGTGTGTCTTTCAGACGTGTTCCATATTGATAAATAGACGCTGTTTCCCAAACGGATTCTGTACACGTGATTTGAAGCGAAGCGAAAGTGGACACTCTGGGTTTTGGGTGCATATTTGAACAGACATATACACATAATAATAATAATAATAATAATAATAATAATAATAATAATAATAAT
>CAIGQV010019178.1:7456478-7466671 GCA_903798115.1 Danio jaintianensis | reverse complement strand
ATATATATATATATATACACTTTAAATACACTGTGTACAAAAACATTTTAGACAGGCAGACAGACAGACAGATAGACAGATAGATAGATAATAGAGGGACACAGTGGCTCAGTGGTTAGCACTGTCACCTCACAGCAAGTTCGAGTCCCGGCTGGGTCAGTTGGCATTTCTGTGTGGAGTTTGCATGTTCTCCTCGTGTTTGTGTGGGTTTCCTCTGGGTGCTCCGGTTTCCCCACAGTCCAAAGACATGCGCTATAGGTGAATTGAATAAACTGAATTGGCCGTAGTGTATGTGTGTGAATGAGTATGTATGGATGTTTCCCAGTACTGAGTTGCAGCTGGAAGGGCATCCGCTGTGTAAAACATATGCTGGATAAGTTGGCGGTTTATTGAATAAAGGGGCTAAGCTGAAGGAAAATGAATGAATGAATGAATGAATAATAATTAAAGCTGCAAGCAGCATTGAGGGGCCTAAGCCCTTGTGGCACCACCACCTCGACGGCTTTAGAAACACAGTGCACCACAGGCACAAACATTTAACCCATCAGTAATCCCTATTTTGTAAGCAAAGAAAAAATATTTATGATCACCCCCATATGAACCAGCACTGTCCAACCCTGATGGCCACGGGTTCCAACACGTGTGCAAAGTTCCAAGAGTTTTTGAGCATGTTAATTTCTGTGTGGAGTTTGAATGTTCTCCCCGTGTTGGCGTGGGTTTCCTCCGGGTGCTCCTGTTTCCCCACAGTCCAAAGACATGCGCTATAAGTGAATTGAGTAAACTAAAATTGTCCGTAGTGTATGTGTGTGAATGCAAGAGTGTTTGGGTGTTTCCCAGCGTTGGGTTGCAGCTGGAAGGGCATCCGCTGCGTAAAACATTTGCTGGATAAGTTGGCGGTTCATTCCGCTGTGGCGACCCCTGATTAATAAAGGGACTAAGCCGAAAAGAAAATGAATGAATGAATGAATAATAATACAATATTTCAAATAAATAAATAAATAAGCAAAATGCTTTTATTCCAGGCAAACAATTTTTTTTTAATAAATACAGCCTTCAACAGAAAAAAGAAAATTCTGTAAAAAATGTCCTTGCTCTGTTAAAAATCACTTGAGAAATATTTAAAAAAGAATTACAAATTCACAGGAGGGCTAATAATTTTGTCTTCAACTGTACATGCTAATAATCCACCAAATTAATCTAATTCAACTACTTTTTTTTAATATATATATATAGTTTCTATGCAGCACTTTTCCGCCCAAAGACATCTGGTAAAAAAAAAGAATAACAATAACCCTGTTTTCCAAAACAGAGATGTTAAAATGACGTTCAAATCAGATTAGAGATGTTGCTTCATTGTGTGGGTCATCAGAACGTCTCAGTGTCTTGGCTCATCCTGCGCAGCTTTGTGCCAGTGACCTTTAGCATGTCTGGGTCGAGTTTGTGGACAGTGTCTTGTCCTTATGCCGCTTTCAAACAACACATGGTTGATGGCAGACGGCAAAGCAGATGTCTTTGTTTTCGACGAGTGCCTAAGCGCAAATGTTGCTGTGCTCAGCGGACAGCTCTGTGAATGGAGTGAAATAGATAGCTAGCAAGACGACTGCTTCGCTAATCACTTGTATATTTGACTGATACCGACTCTGTACTGTTGTTATCTTGTCAAATGGCTCGGCCTAACAATATGCACACAGTAGTTTTCTATGACAGACAAAAATCATTCATGAGGAAACTCTACAGGCTTTCATACAGCATTTAAATTCAATAAAAAGACAGTTTATCTAACAAAAAAAAGCTATTTTTGCTTGTGTTCCAAACCTATATGACTCACACACACACACAGACACACAAAAGTTATTTCAAGAGTTCGCCCTTAGCTGATGATTGATTAAAAAGCGTGTTTGGCATGCTGTCCCGGGAGAGAGCCCTGAGCTCATGAGATCCTCGAGCCCGGGGCTCCCTCCCGTTGCAGGGCGAGAGGGGAGTTTGAGCTCAGGTAGGTCTCGAGAACTCCCCTGCTTGATAAAGGTGAATTCGAATTATGAATAATTATGGAGAGAAATTGCTGAATTAATCACTTGTCTATGGTGTCGATTTGGTTGGTCAATTTACTTATGTTACATGTTTTTGGTCTGTGGGAGGAAACCGGAGAGCCCGGGGAAAACCCACGCAAACACTGGGAGAACATGCAAACTCCACACAGAAATGTCAACTTGGCAAGGTAAAGGCTTGAGCAAGTGACATTCTTGCTGTGAGGCAACAGTGCTAACCACTGGGCCTCCGTGCTGCCCTGTCGAGGAAAGGGGAGGAGTAGGGGTGGAAGGGGGGATTCTTCAAGACGAAGATGGCTAAGGTAAGATACTCTGGTTATTTATAGTGATTTAGGAATCATCTGATTGGTGGATCATGCATTAGCTAATGCGGGACCAGCTGCTATCAATCATAAGCACGTGCTCCTCTTGAAATTAGTTTATGAATAAACTTCACTTTAAAGAATGCTGTAAATAACATTGAATGGCTTTGGCTTCCATTGCACTGACAAAAATAAAATACATAAATCTTTCGTATTTCACAGAAGAATGAATAATGTACAGGTTTGGCTTAACAAAGTTGACTAACGATTGCGAGTAAATGATGACAATTATCATTTTAGAGTCATTCATGCCCCAAAAATAGAACTAAAATAAGAAAACGAGGGAAAGTTTTAAGTAAACAACATCCATCAATCATTAAAGTTCTTACAATACGTGCAAATAAAAACTGCCTTTCAAATGTTTGTGGAGACACTGTAAATTATCCTCTCTGCTGGTAATTACACACCTGCAGAACAAATGCTGGGGCTCTATTGCATTGTTTATCCTCTGCAGTTGGGTTGCTAGGAAACGTCTTTGCTGACATCAAACAACTGCTCATCATGCGTTGGATGTCAAAGCTTTCAAACAGGAATATCCTACACTGTGAATGAAGCTTCTAGATAGGAGTTCCACATTCTAAATATCAATAGTAAAGTTCTATAAACGTACCAAATCTACAAATGAAAACATAATTCTGACGGATATATGTATGTTTAAAGCCTGGCTAACACTGAGTACGTTTACATGGACACCAATAATCCGATTTTAATACGATTTAGACAATACTCTGATTAAGAGTCTACCATGTAAACAGCGATTTTTGATTAATTTAATCTGATTAAGGTCATAATCGAACTAAAGAGAAATCAAATTAAGACATGTGGAGTATGCCGATTTTAGTCGCATTATTGAAGTGTAGTACAGACATGTAAACACCACAGTCAAACTATTACTGTCGTTTGGGATTTTCGCCGCATTTTGCAACAGGATATTCTATATACATGGCTGTTTGACACTATTCTCTGCACCTACTGAGTCAGTGAAGGACCACAGACACCTCCATCACGAAATGCGGAGTTCTTTTTTCCCCATACAGCGTGCGGTGTCAAATTCCATTAAAACTACACTCTTCCAGCAGTTCATACGCGCATCCAATACCTCATTTGTCATGGGGGCACGCATGAAATGTTCCTGAATGAAAGTGAAAGTGCCAAACTGCAGTTCCCTTTGTTTTAAAATGGCATATTAGAATGAAAACGTTCCTCGTTTCTACTGCATTTTCAAAATTTCTATTTCTATTTTTGTCCAGACTACAGCATTAAATGCATGACACATGACCATTCATGCTCACTGGACATGTGCATATTTTGCAGGCATCCATACTTGATGTCTACGAGTATGGGCTTGACGAATCAAGAAATGATAATCAATAGACCATTCTCAGAGCCATCTGTAATAGCCACAACTCCACTTTCAAAAGTCTTAGGGCCGGGATACACCAAGCCGACGCCAAACAACTAGCACCACCGAAACTCAACTGTGTTGTTGCCTCATCTGGCCCAAAAAGCTATGTGTGAACACACAAAACGGATGAAGCTGCCTGAAACGAGAGCTGCGTTCTGTGCCTGCACAAGAGGACATGAGTACAAGAGGACATCTTTCCACAATGCAGGGGGCAGTAGTCAGTTTTTTTTTTTGTTCTGGAAAAGGAAACTGAACTTCCGACATGCAATCATCACTCACCACTGAGAGAATTACTCATGCAAATATGTCTAATAATCTAATAATCCATATAATTAGCAAATATTCGAGAAATATAACAAAGTTGAAGCCGGCCTCTTTGTGAACCTTCTTGACCTGAATTGTTTACCAGTTATGTCACTTCACTAGGTCATACTCACACTCACAATTCTACAAATTGAATTGAGCCAACGAGCTCCGACATTAACTCAACCAGAGGCAACATGTGGAACACACCAAACCAACTAGCCCGACCAACAGACAGACGAAGCACAATGGCTTGGTGTGTCCCGGCCTTTAGTTTCAGTCTGTTTATACTCAAACACATACCCTTCATTCATTCATTCATTTTCTTTTCGGCTTAGTCCCTTTATTAATCTGGGGTCGCCACAGCGGGATGAACCGCCAACTTATCCAGCATATGTTTTTTTTACGCAGCGGATGCCCTTCCAGCTGCAGCCCATCACTGGGAAACATTCATACACACTCATTCACACACATACACTACGGACAATTTTAGCTTACCCAATTCACCTATACCGCATGTCTTTGGACTTGTGGGGGAAACCGGAGCACCCGGAGGAAACCCACGCGAACACGGGGAGAACATGCAAACTCCACACAGAAATGCCAACTGACCCAGCGACCTTCTTGCTGGGAGGCGAACGTGCTACCCACTGCGCCACCGCGTCGCTTCAAACACATACCCTGTGTTTCCAAAATAAAAATGGGGTCTTTAGCATTTTGGAAATGTGGCATTTTCGTCGGCCTAATATGTCATTGTAGTGTGGAAGCCATGCGTAACAAAACCTATATGTTTAAAATTGAAAATGCACTAGTGCAAAGAGTTCCTTTGTTTCATACAAATTTAATATTAACTAAAAACACAGCAGAGTATTTCAATTTTTCATTCATTCATTCATTTTCCTTTGGCTTAGTCCCTTATTTATCATGGGTTGCCACAGCGGAATGAACCGGCAACTATTCCGGCATATGTTTTACGCAGCGGATGCCCCTCCAGCTGTAACCCCATACTGGGAAACACCCATACACTCTCACATTCACCCATGCGCTCATACACTACGGCCAATTTAGTCCATCCAATTCACCTATACTTCAAGTCTTTGGACTGTGGGGAAAACCGGAGCACCCGGAGGAAACCCACGCCAACATGGAGAGAACATGCAAACTCCACACAAAAACGCCAACTGGCCCAGCCGGGACTCGAACCAGCGACCTTCTTGCTGTGAGGCGACAGTGCTAACCACTGAGCCGCCTGCAATTCTTCATTCAACACTATTTCAAAGACTGCACCTCTTATAGTATTGATACAGTAAACCTCAAAAAACTTTCAACCCCAAAATCAAAGTTTCAATAATGTAAGATAAAGCAATGTGATGAAAGTTGCCGCCACACCAAATAAACACTTTCTTTTTGAATCCCAGTGCAGTCCGCTGCACATATATGCCAACATAAATATCTCCTCAAGCAGGTGGTCTGGTTTAAAACAATAAAATCTTCCAGAGATAGCATTACCTCAAGGGCAGCTCCGAGTTAATCCAATAAGAGTAAACTGATATGATCTGGCTCCGCAGCGCTGCAGAACACACACAGAAAACATTAGAGGTCAGAACGCAACACGGAGGGACGAAGCCGCAATCTGGCACATGTCAATCATTATGCCAACCACAGCTGCTCTCTCCACCTCCATTTCAGAGGCCGAATTGAGATCTTCTTTTCTCACCTGATGCCCGGTGTCCCCGGTCAACAAAGATCAGTTGGATAATTGCATTGGAAGACTTACATTAAATTAACCTTTCACAATGCATGGCACATCTGCAAAAATCCTGATCTGATACTATAAATAAATACCGGCATGTGCTTCCCGTATGGTACATCTAGGTTACACTTTTTTTTTTCAGATCTAACTTTTCATGTAGCATGTAATATAGCATTTTGTAAACGTTAAAAAGTATTTTAGAGTCTTTGAAAGTTTCAGAGATCCAAATGAAATGAGTCTGAAATGAGTCATCGTTTAAGTACTGTAGGATTGTAAAATACTGTTTTCTTCTATGTAGATATCTGCTTTGACCTTCGACCTTCCTAGCACAGTTTGGGGGGCAGACACACTCTGTCAGTTTACAACTAGATTAAAGACACATCTCTTTCCATTAGCATACACATAAAACACAAATGCTTTTGAAATCCAAATAGCCTAAAGGATTGTTAGGCTGCATTAATTAGGGCAACCGGAGCTGGGAACACTTCCCAAAAGACATTATAATTTGAATGGTATCTATGCTTATGTTAGTCTGTTTTTCATTATCCCGAGGTTTCCATAATCCTAGACCAGGCCGTATCCTGAGTAAATGCTGTGGCGGTCATGGAGGAGAGCATGAGACTGATTCCTGAAAGACCCCAGTGAAAGACGAGTTTCCGCATTGATCCCGTGGGCCAGCCTCTATACCAGCTGTTGACCTACTCACACCTGCAGCTTCTCCACGATGGACGTCCAGCCCTCTTCAGCTTCCAGCGCCTAGACTGCAGCTCTGCACAAGAAGTTTGGCCAGAGGAGATATGGTTGTGCCCAACTGAGCCTGGTTTCTCTCAAGGTTTTTTTTACTTCACTTTCATCATTTGGTGAAGTTTTGTTCCTCACCACTGTCGCCACTGGCTTGCTTGGTTGGGGACTTGTGGAGCTGCGCATCGATGGATTTGCTCTTCAGTGTTTGGACTTTCAGCAGTGAAAATTAAACCGCACTGAACTGAACTAAACTGAACTTCAACTCTGAAAACTGGACTGACACAGTTTCAATTTCAATCTACTAGAACTGCTATGTTAAGCTGCTTTGACACAATTTACATTGTAACAGCACTATAAAAATAAAGATGAATTGAAGATGAATTAAATTGACCCTTGCATTGATATTTAATATATCTTGTTTAAATACACTATGAACAGCAGCTACACTAATTGTTTTCTTTGTTCTCTATTTCCATCTGGAGATACTCATCCCGAGGTCTCTAGAGATTGTGCAGCGCCATTGATGTGATCCAAGTCCTATAAAGAGATGAGGCCAACCATAGAGGACTTCTAGAGGTCTCCATAACCTTGGACCAGGCCGTATACTGAGCAGAAGCTGTGGTGGTCATGGAGGAGTGGAGAGCATGAGACTGATTCCTGAAAGACCCAGTGACAGATGAGTCTCCGCATTGATCACGTGGGCCAGCCTGTACACTTGCCGGTGACCTACTCACACCTGCAGCTTCTCCACGATGGACGTCCAGCATTCTCCAGCCTCCGTTGTCTAGACTGCGGTTCTGCACAAGAAGTTTGGCCAGAGGAGAAATGGTAGTGCCCAACTGAGCCTGGATGCCCTTCCAGCTGCAACCCATCAGTGGGAAACATCCATACACACTCATTCACACACATACATTATGGACAATTTAGCTTAGTCAATTCCCCTATACCACATGTTTTTGGACTTGTGGGGGAAACCGGAACACCCGGAGGAAACCCACGCCAACACGGGGAGAACATGCATACTCCACACAGAAATGACAACTGACCCACCCGGGGCTCGAACCAGCGACCTTCTTGCTGTGAGGCGATTGTGCTACCCACTGTGCCACCGTGCTGCCCCACACAATATATATATATATATATATATATATATATATATACACACTTTAAATACACTGTACAAAAATATTTTAGACAGACAGACAGACAGACAGACAGACAGACAGAAAGTTTGAGTCCTGGCTGGGTCAGTTGGCATTTCTGTGTGGAGTTTGCATGTTCGCATGGGTTTCCTCCAGGTGCTCCGGTTTCCCCCACAGTCCAAAGACATGTGTTATAGGTGAATTGAATAAACTAAATTGGCCGTAGTGTATGTGTGTGAATGTGAGAGTGAATGGGTGAAAATGAATGAATCAAAATTGAATATGGTGTAACCTAGATAAATCTGCATATAGCGCGAGATTTCGGAATCATATCAAAGATTTATTCATGTGATCAAATGTAAATGGATGTGTTTTTAGGATTGCTAAGATAGCTATCTGATCAGAAAAGAAAAAAAAAACACATTAAGTAACCAGGTGTAAACAGGCCCTTAGAGAAAAAAAGACTCTTGAAGCAACCATTTAAGACAATGAAAAAAAGAGTTGATGATGCAATGAGTAGCCTATTATGAGAAAATTAAAGTGTCTTTGACCTTGGATGGGTGCAATCCCGTTGTGGCAGACCTCCAAAACAAAACTAGGAAGACTCAAACTGCTTCAAACTGTTGGTGTTAACTATATCTTACTATATCTTTTAACTTATAGTTTTAAGTTTTTAAAATAAAGTATGACCCATGATTTGGATAAACTGGATTATCCTCCACTTTCCCCAGCAGTTCAGTCTTTGTCCTTTATGATTTCTTTTTTTAGATTTGCTCAAATTATTGAACAGCAATACATGGTCTGTCGGTTTATATTGCTGTCACCATGCTTACTGTAAATTTATATATAGTCACCAGCCTTTAATGCAACTTTTGCAATAGCACACTAGAGGCTCTTTAATCATCCTTTTACATATTATTCATGACCCCATGAATTAATACAGATGTTTTATGCTGCATTGCCTTTTATACTATCAAATAAATGCTCTGACTGCATCTAAGGTCAGCTATTTGAACATCATTACTGGCATGTACTATAAATGTGAACAGTCTAACATTCGAATATCTCCAAGAGCATTTTCAGTCCCTTTCTTCAGTTATGAGTTCTAAAGGTTCAGTCTGCTTTTCTAGTACAAATATTCTAATCTTTTACTAGGATCTACAAAAAAAAGTGATTCTTCACAGCATGATTCTTTAAATATTTTCAAAAATAACTCATCCTCGGAAAAGCCGCTATGGTACGCTGTGTCAAATGCTGGCCAGAAGGTACCAGCATGAATAGAAGTAGAATGATTTACTTGCCTTCTTAGAAACTGACAAAAAAAAGAAGAAAAAAACCCACATTTCCATCAACATTGCACACACAAAAGAGAAAAAAAAAATGCTGCAAATTTAAAGAATGTGAACAATCAGAAGAATGGCAGGAACGCACCTACTGTGCTCAGAACATTCTGTAATGAAATGAAGTCCTTTCTCTTGTTTTCTTTAAAACAATAATTGTCTTCCCGAGGGCATGTTGTCTAAATTATTTGATGTTTTAATATTCCGACTGTAAGACGTGCTGGTGAGGAACGCTTTCAGAAGCTAATGTAATTGCAGGTAGCCATGACTGCACTTTGTGAGATTACGGATGGTGAACTACACAGGAGGATAGACAAGGAGAGAGGTTTATATCCTACAAAAGGAATTAACATAATACATTTAATACACGCAAATGAAAGACGGAGATTGCGCTGCATGTACATACAAAGGACGAGTCATGTGTGTTTGTGTGGGTTTTTTTTTTATTCCTCTTGTTGAGATCACATCATGCGTTTTGAGCACAAAGCGTTGGATGCATGGTCCTTTGTGGCATGTGGTTATTGCAGTATATCTTTTGAAAATATGTGGGTGGTCGGTAAAAGCCACAAAGTCCTGCCTCATTGACTCTGGGTGTACTGAGACCTGGCTGCTATAGAGATTCTGACAGAAGAGAAGAGAAATGGAAAAGGGCATAGAAGATAAATGAGAGTTTTGAGGTAGTCTGTTAAACCAGTGTCTTTTCTAGTTTGGAAAGGACATATTTCAGTAAAAATTATAAACATATTTATATCTTATATGCCCTAATTGTTTTTTAATAATAACTTTTATATATATATTTTTTACCTATTTTTCTTTATTTTAATTATTATTACCATTATTTTTTTTGTATTATCATGCTTATTTCTTGTATTTTTTTATTGTTGTTGTGTTGTTTGGTAATTATTGAAAAATGTAAAACTAATAAAAAAAAAAAGTCTAATGAATAAGGAAATTCTAAGCGATGGATGGATGAATGAATGAATGAATGAATGAATGAACGAGCGAGCGAGCGAGCGAGAGAGTGAGTGAGTGAGTGAGTGAGTGAGTGAGTGAGTGAGTGAGTGAGTGAGTGAGTGAGTGAGTGAGTGAGTGAGTG
>CAIGQV010019178.1:7434638-7456275 GCA_903798115.1 Danio jaintianensis | reverse complement strand
TAGATAGATAGATAGATAGATAGATAGATAGATAGATAGATAGATAGATAGATAGATAGATAGATAGGACAGTAGATGGATGGATGGATGGATGGATGGATGGATGTAAAAACAGGACAGTGGATGAAAAGATGCATGGATGGAAAACAGGACGATGGATGGATGGATTAATGGATGGAAAACATGATGATAGATGAATGGATGGATGGAAAAACAAGACAACGGATGGATGGATGGATGGATGGATGGATGGATGGATGGAAAACACTACGATGGATGGATGGACGGATGCATAGATGGATGGAAAAATAAGACAATAGATGGGAAAGATGGAAAAACAGGATGATGAATGAATGGATAGAGGCATGGATGGACAGATGGATGGATGGAAAAACAAGACAATAGATGGATGGATGGAAAGCAAATGCATATAAATGGTGTAAACAAAAAGCTGACAAATATAAACAAAAAAATAAGCAATGGGTAGCACAATCGCCTCACAGCAAGAAGGTCGCTGGTTTGAGCCTCGGCTGGGTCAGTTGGCGTTTCTGTGTGGAGTTTGCATGTGCTCCCCGTGTTCGCGTAGGTTTCCCCCGGGTGTTCCGGTTTCCCCCACAAGTCCAAAGACATGCGCTATAGGTGAACTGGGTAAGCTAAATTGTCCGTGGTGTATGTGTGTGAATGAGAGTGTATGGATGTTTCCCAGTGATGAGTTGCAGCTGGAAGGGCATCCGCTGCATAAAACAAATGCTGGATAAGTTGGCGGTTCATTCCGCTGTGGCGCCTAGATTAATAAAGGGACTAAGCCGAAAAGAAAATGAATGAATGAATGAATGAATGAATGAATGAATGAATGAAAAGAAAAAAATTGAGAATTGGTAATTCCACACTATATTTCATTGTAAATGTTTTACTATCACTGCATTTTATAACATTTTACTGGCTTTGGGTTATTTTTATATGTTTAAATGACAATACAGCCACTCACATGCATATCTAAATTGTTTTTAAAAAATAACAAAACAAAAAAAGATAATTATCATACTAAGTGCTGTTTTGTTTATGAAAGTGCGATATACATCTTTTATTAAATAAATTAATAATTCATTTTTAATTAGTAAGTTTAAAACACAAAACATAGAATCACAAAACACCTAATATGTTGTTTTTTTTCTGCACACATAAATCTTTCTTTCACAGAAAGGCTCAAGAGAGGTAAATTCAAGCATCTGTTGCAACACTATAGTCAGAAATCATTGCGAGAAAGGTAAGCTGCAGCCAGGTCTGTTCACGGTGAATATAATGAACTCTGTCAGCTGTGGACTTGAGAAGGAGGTAAAGAAAAACTAAAATATATATATATTTAAAAAAATTTAAGCATAAATGTTGAAGAAAAAAAAACTAGTACTGGCACGAGAACTTACGAGGAGAGCTCAGCTGCAGGCTGGAGACAGGCAGTGACTTGGCCACCGCCGCAGACCCACCAGCTGGAGGGCATTTTGGATAAGGGTCAAAATACATGATGAAAGTTATCCTGAATCTGATGACATCTACCCTCGGCCACAGGCAACACACAGTGAAACCAAACGCTAAAACAGGCAATAAAGATACACATGGATTTAATGGTTAATGAGGACAACACATATTCTAAATAGTCTGCAATACAGTATAGTAAAACTCACATAATCGTATGGTCTTGTCTAGCCAACTTTAGCATCAAGTCAGTACTATAGGGGTGTGTGATATTTATCATCTACGATAAAATATAGTTGTAGTTTTAACAATGTGTGGGCTGACACTCATACTTTGAGGAAGAAAAAATACTTCAATTAAACCTTCAATTGTAAATTAAAGTATTAAGAAATTTGATGAGTTCTATGTGCATTTTTTATAAGAGGCAAATAATAGGAAAAATAATCAATTTAAAACAATAGCAGTATCACTATTCTTGTATTAAAATTGCATACTTCTAAAGTAATGACATTTTTATATTTAAGTTAAAATTAATTAACCATTATGTAGTTGCGTAGCTATTATTTTTGATAACTGCTGTGCATCTGTATTGCATTGAGTAAATTAAAGCTACATCCCACAGTTTCTGACAATTTTGGGTATTGCTTCAGAAACTGCCTTTTTAGTGTTGTCACTCCACAAGTTTTCAATTGGGTTGAGGTTAGTGCATTGAGCTGGCCACTCCATTACCTCACTCATTTTTGCCTGAAACCAAAATCATTGACTTGGTGAAACACTCATTTCAGGGGCATGTTTTCTTCGGCATAGGGTTACAATAATTTCTTAGTTAAATCAAACTGATCCATGATACCTCGTAAAAAAATAAATAGGCCCAATGCCAAAGTATGCAAAACATCCCCATACCCTAATTTTACAGGTGGAAAAAATAAGAAACAGCTTGAAATTTTTTAGTTTCTCTGAATTTAAGATTTCTAGTGGATTTGAATAAACCATAGTTTCAAGTCTTTTATTATTATAAAAAAAATACTTATATTAAAATAAAATAGTTTTTGAGATAGTACCAACAGTGGTACAGAATCTTGAAATGTTACTTGTTTTTGTACTGAATTGTCACGTTTTTATTATTATTATTATTTTATTTTATTTATTTATTTATTTATTTGTTATTATTTTTTTTTTACTGTGACAACACTACTGCAGTACAAATGCAAATGTAAAGGGACAATCAAGAAGACACATTTTGAATTCAGATGTAAACACATACAAATCTTGAACTGCTAAATAAATAAATATTTGCAGTAATGACACTGACATTGTCGGTGCAGTAATGCCTGGAGCACCTATCCGAGAGATAAACAAGACTCAAAATGGGTGCATTTTCTGATGACGCTGGGACGGCGAGCTCGCTCTCTCCTCTAAAGAGCGATGACACTGCGATCGGACAGACACGGGAGAGTGAGGGGAAATTAAAGTGGCTGACCTATTTGGGCAACCAAACTGCCGCATACCAATGGGAAACAATGACTGACGAGACCAAAAAGCCAGGAAGTGGATGAGGAGATGGAACACTCTGACTTGCTGACGCATTTCGTCCTTAAAAAAAAAATTGGGGTAAAAGAGAAAGCAATTTTGAGCTGGAACTTCAAGGAATAGTTCACTTCAAAATGAAAATCCTGTCATTATTTACTCACTCTCATGTTACAGCACCCGAATTCAGTTTTCTTTTTATTCTTTTTTTTCCCCCCGTGCAACATAAAAAAGCTCTTTCTATACAGTGAAAGTTCATAGGGACCACACATACACAAAAGCATGAATTAAAGCTCTTTGAATATTTTCTCACATCTTTTAAACATGGCTTTCGTTGACACTCCACATTTCATTAATTTACAGTTCAGGAGAACCTCAAACTTATATTCAGTGTTGCCGGATTTCCAAACAAGAGCATTCATGTTGCATTCTTAGCATGATAAATCCAACTGTAAGCAAATCACTGTCAACCGTAGTTTTCTGCACTAATTATGTCGCATATTTTGCTTATTTTATTGTCTGTAGTTAAATAGGTTTGATTTTGCTATTGCTACTTTTTTTGTATCCATTGCTGCAACCAGTGGCGGATTTAGGCATGGGAAATATGGGCGATCGCCCAGGGCGGCATCTTGCTGGGGGCGGCACGGGGAGACAGTGCAAAAAAAAAAAAACGTGCCCCAATAAAAATCATGTGTGCACCAGAAAGCTTTGAGAGATACAATTTACTTTATGTATTAATTTAGAGTGGTAATCCCAGAATAAAGACATTACGGGCCATTCACATTTGGCGTCTTTTGTACGCACAAGTGTGTTATTCTCTATGTGCAACCACAACAACACTGGTGAAAGCAAACTGACACATGCGTGCAGAAAACCATTCACGCGATGCTCCTGCTCTTGTTTACATGCATGCACGCCGATAAAATATGCGCCGCTCATGCTCTGTAAAACCGGAGTAAAGGCCTTTTCTGTTACTTTTATGACACGTGTCTGTCGACACGCAGCGAGTTTTGCAAGTTGACAAAACTGAAGCTTATAATATGATGATGATCTTATTTTGACTAAGCATGAAGCAGAAAGGAGGGATAAAGTCAGGGAGGTAAGACTTAATAACATTAATCCTCGGCCTTGAGTCGGATCTAAGATGAACAGATAATTCTATAAAACATATATATTTTTTGTATTCTATAGAATTGTCATTAATAGTCATGCAAAACGTTTCTTAAGTGATCTTAGCTTATCACTCCAGTTTACACTGTCTTTACATTGTTTTCCAGTTACATTTAGGATTGTTTTTTGTTATTTATTTAGAATATTCATTCATTTTCTTTTCGGCTTATTCCCTTTATTAATCTGCGGTCACCACAGCGAAATGAACCGCCAACTTATCCAGCATATGTTTTACGCAGCGGATGCCTTTCCAGCTGCAACCCATCACTGGGAAACAACACTCATTCACACACATACATACACTACGGACAATTTAGCCTACCAAATTCACCTATATCGCATGTCTTTGGACTTGTGGGGGAAACCGGAGCACCCGGAGGAAACCCGCGCGAACACAGGGAGAACATGCAAACTCCACACAGAAACGCCAACTGACCCAGCCGAGGCTCGAACCAGCGACCTTCTTGCTGTGAGGCGAACATGCTACCCACTGTGCCACCGTGCAGCCTTATTTAGAATAATAATTGTATAATAATAATATTAATAATAATTTTATTTATAATAAATATAAATATTTTTAATAATCCCAATTCTGGTTTTGTCCATATTTTACCCAAAGTTTGGTCAAAACAACAACTTTTTTTTAGAATATACATGTTTAACTAGATGGTTTTGGGGAAGGGGGGTAGGGGGCAGGGGTTGAGGGGCTTATATGGGGTGATTCACTCAGGGTGATTTAAGCTAGATCTGCCACTGGCTGGAACACAGGCTCATTGAAGCCTACATTGTTTTCATAATGCAAAAACACACTTGAACATATATATGACTGCAGTTAAAATGAACGCAAAAAGGCAATATGGTGCCAACAACCTTTGTTCCTATTTACACTAATGATATTTACAGGGACATACTGTAAACAAATAAAGGATCATTTTAGTGCAGTTCTTTGCACAACACCAAATAAATACCACAACCTTAACCGGGTCTGTGAATTGTAATTGAATATGTTTGCCTCACCCATCTATCTCCATATGGACAACTTTTCTGGCATGGCCAGTTTGCTTGGTAGCACACATTGTATGCTGTTGTACTTGAAGAGTCTGGTGAAGCACGGTTCTATAAAACAGGTAAAACAAATATAAAATCATTGTAAAACTGCATGGCCGTGATGCGATATTCTCTTAGACTTGCTTTTGAAAACACTATTGTTTGGGTTTAGGGAAGGCTTTAGGTCAGTGGTTCGCTGGTCTAGGTGATCTGTATGACAAGCCCCGCCTTCTTGTGAATGTGTATCTGAAACGTACAACAAAACATACTCTTAAGTACCATATTTCATTTTTTCAAAAAAAAAGTAGACCGTCCAATAGTGTACCATGTACCAAAGTGTATCCTGAGCAACGTACAATAGTCAACATTTGAAGTGGATCATAACCTTTTATCAAAGCTGTCCTAAAACTATTGAACAACACCCATTCTTTTCCTAGGGCAATTTTGAAAAACATTTTTGATTCCCTTCGAATGTTGACTTCTGTATTTTACATTTCGCAGAAAATGTAAGAGGCATGTATTTCCATTGAGCTTGACCTGCATTTTTCTGTATGAATTCTGTTTTCCAACATTCTTAATGTCTTTTAAGGAGTTTCAATCTCAGATGCAAAATTTATATAAGGAGATTATTAAAGTGAGTCATGCAAGGTAATTTACTAAGCTTTGTCGTAGTCAGATTACTGGTATTTAACATGTCACAATCTATTATGTGCCTCCATTGATAGTAGGTTACATACACCTGCATATCATTGGCTCTGCTTTTTTGTAACCAACAGTAATATGCACTTGTTTATAAGCTGCATAGACAATATGAAAATTTACTTCTTTTTATAACTTTAATACAAAAAAATAAATAAATGTTAGACCAACACTTTTCTGAAAACCGCACATGCTGAAAACTTCAAACGCATTAAATGCTTCAGTAAATACGGCCCTGTGAGCATTGCACAAGTTTCCTATTTAAACAAATGTATAATCCTTTACATATTAATTAGCAATCAAACCAACAGATGAATGTGATGCTTGAGTTGTTTCATTTAAAAAGCACTGTTGCATTCTTTGGCTGGGTTTCTATGCTTTGCCGAGACAAAAATCAACAACGGACTAGTAAATCCTCTATGGTAACAGCAAATAACCAAAGCAAGTGCATAGCTGCCATAAATTACATCCAAGTGTGGTGTGGCCATGCACCAGAGGGATGCTGAACAACTGGTGTCCAGGTGCCATGGAAACAACTTGGAAATGAATATACTGACACTGTGAGACTGGCACAAGACATCAGGAAACGTTCCTTCCACCTCCCCTCGGCTCGCTTGTAAACATGGACACAACACATCATGCAAATTACTGGGCTCGACTACTACCCAAAAGATCTCAAATGGGCCAAGAACATCACATCTGTTACTGTGAACGAACACTTGCACAGACCTCCTGCGCCATTGCCACAAAACCAATTTTTATACACAGTTTTTAAACACAGAGCCATTTCCCATTGAGCATAGTCTGGTTTCAGACTATAATTTGTGGTGCAGTGATGAAAAATTAAAGCCCTGTATACTGTCTGTACTCACTACAAGTCATTATTTAGCAAGTCATGATGCAAAACCATTCACACTGGAGATTTAAATTGCAGACGAAAAAGACAAAATGCAGCACATTTCTTTATGAAACTTAATTATATGTCATATAACAAAGAAAGCAGTTATCAGAAAGCAAACTAGTCAAACATATACTGTATACATTACCATATTGCAGTTTTCCACCACAAATATTATCATGAGGCCAAGAGATACTGTTTTGATATTAAAATGTGTTGTAAAATCTTACTTGTTTGTTAACTTATAATCCAATATAGTGTACAAACACCACAATTAATGTATTTCATCTATAGCTATCCTTTAGAGATATAAAACAAGATATGTTATAAGGAAGTAAGTAAATTTTCTAAATCATATCTGCCTCTGGGTATTTGTTTTTACGCAATAACACTCAATTTCAAAGAAATGTTAAATCTTTTAAAGACTTGTGTTATGTTCTGCAGTCCCACTGTGCACTTTATGAATAAATGTATGTTTTGTTGACTGAACATGCTAAGGAAATGTCGATACTAAGACCCATATTAGAGGTGGTCCATTTTTTTTTACTTCAATTCAAACAGAAAAATAAAAGCAGACAACACAAACTTTAAAAGAGCAATATAGCTTGAGGTAAAATATGTATGCAAATGATTTTTAAAATGCTTCAACAGAAACAATATTGTTAAAAGCAAAACAATAAAACTCCATTTCTGAAGCTATTAGTATGTCAAACCCACCAACAACGAGAAGGGCAGAGGACAAAATCCCCCCCAGTCGAACTGTCAGGTTTATTTTAGCTGCACATACAATTTACCTTGTGCATAATAAAAATGGCCTTATCGGGTCTGTTCCATTTGCCAAGGAAGTTATTCAAATTCTGTATTAACATACCACTGCAAAGTGAAATTGATGGAACATGTCCAAATCTGCGCATGACATCTACCAATATATAGATCAACAGCCCAGTCAAAACAGCTTCCTTCATTAAACAGGTGATACAAAACTCCATCAGCAGCTAATATTCACTGGCAGTTGGCTGAGATTGGATTTTTACATTAGTGTCAAAATTCATTTTCAACTCCCTGTGCAGGAAGCGCTCAATTTTAAGATTCGGCTATAGGCTTTGGGAGTGAGAAATTATTTATACAATATATATATATATATATATATATATATATATATATATATATATATATATATATATATATATATATCTGATATGTAGGCTGATATGTTCGATATTCTGCAAATAACAGCACCTGTCCAGCCTCTTAACCCTTCACCCTTGTGTATTACTCCGCCCACATACAGCGACAAGCTGAGGACACTCTACAGTTTGACAAATATTGCTGCTGTTGGGCAACATAATGCACTTTTGAGGCTTTTTTTAGCAAATAATGTAGATATTTAGATTGCAACTATGCGGTTTATTTATAAGGATAGTGCCTATTTAAAAATATTTATAATTTCTGAGAGACAGCGGGTCGACGGCCATTAGCTCTAAAGTGACGGAAGAAAGTAGTTCCTAATACAAAAGGGTTTTGAGACTCTCCGTGTTTGATTTTCTTTTTTATACACACGATTATGCCGTTGAACTGTTGTATAAATGCAATGTATTAGGAACTACTTTTTTCCACCATTCATTCACATCTGCAGCTGACGTCAGAACAGCAGAAGCCGTTACTGATTCACCAACGTCACTTTAGAGGTAGTGTTTGAAGACAAAGTGAAGACAAAACAGGTAATTTTGCTGACATTTTAAGATTATAAGGCTGAACGTGACATGAAATGCCATCCATCTACAGAGATATTGCCTTACAGTATTATATTTCCTTGTCAAGTTATGATATCTCCTTACAGTCTACAGTATTTCTCTGTTGTAATCAGGATATCACAATAATTAACCCTGAAAAAAGCAGTGCAATCACTACCAGATTGCTCTTGTGTTTGCGATAAGGAAAAACGCCAAACACATGCGGGCATTTATTCTTTCTTTCTGCCAACACAACACATATTCCTGATATGCGAGTCCCATCTCACACTTAATACACTACAAGTATATGGTATAAATACAGCACTACAACATACAAATGAGAAAGATCGACTTAGAATATCACTTACCAGTTTAATAATGATTTGATCAGCTGTAGTTAGAAATTACGCTGTTTTAATCTTCTAAGGGCTTATTATGTGGTCCTGTCGCCATCTTGTGGATGGACAACGTCAACTGTCTTTGGTCTGCTCTGTATGGCAGGCTAATGGCCACCGACGCGCTACCTCTCAGAAATTATAAATATTTAAAATAGGCACTATCCTTATGAATAAACTGCATAGTTGCAATTTAAACAACTACATTCCCGATTAAAAAAGCCTCAAAAGTACTTTATGTTGCCCAACAGCAGTAATATTTAACTGTAGAGTGTCCTCAGCTTGTCGCCGTATGTGGGCGGAGTAATACACAAGGGTGAAGAGGCGGGTCGAGTGCTGTTACTGGCAAAATATCACACGGCTATATATATCATATATATATATATATATATATATATATATATATATATATATATATATATATATGAATTCTTAAGGTGTGAAATAAAATTAACACAGGCTCATTGGGAATATGTGCCCAGGGCTACATTTTTGAGAAACAAGAAATATGTGCCTGGGGTACATACATATATGGCTGCATTTTGTGTGTAAAACGAATGCTACAGGGTGTTACAACTGACCGCTGTACCTCTGTATGTATGACTTTTCCAGCATGACTGGTTTTCTCAGTAGCTCGCCATGTATGTCCTTGGACGGAGCAGACCAGGGTTCGAGTCTGGCGAATGAGGGGTACAGAAACCAGGTAAAAAAAATTAAATAAAATAAAATGCAGTGTGAAGTCATTGTAAAAGCATGTGACCACGATAGCTTTCTTTCTTCTAGGTTGCTTTTGAAAACGCTTGGGTTTAGGGAAGGGTGGGAGGGTCAGTTGATTTCAAGCTGATATATTATGCACAACAACAAGCTGACCAGGTTCTCTCACGTACGTGAGAAAGAAGAACATTGAGATTGGTAGAAATGTATGAGATTTGATGTATGGATGATGGATTTACGAGAAATGGCACATATGAGAAAACTGCAAGCAGACTTAGTCCAGTGTACATATTTCTCAATTCTCAAAAATGTAGCCCTGGGCATATATCTCCAATATTCCTGGGTTGAATAAAATATTCAGTTTTATTTTAATTTTTTATGAACAGGTAGTTCCAGTCAGTTTTGATCACAGTTCGAAATACATACACTACCTTAACACATTAGTAGTAGCCATAGCAACTCGTTGCCAGTTGCCAGAGATTCATTCCTCTGTGTAATCTTGAGGACACCAAGGTGTGCTTCACTAGGGAGCTGGTGGAATTAACCAACGCACAAATATGCTCAAAAATATTTAAGAGGTAGCTAAAGCATGTTACTATGAGCTATTACATATGTTTGTAAATACACATACACACAAAATCTCTCACGTGCACTCCCTCTCTGTCAGCCTGTGACTGATTCATAGCGGGGACTAGGAGATCTAACATGTCATAACTAATGAAACTTCTGTCAATTATTGCACTGCAAAGAGTAAAACTAGTTTTAACTTGTCTATACTTGGCAAGTGATCACTGAATAAGCAGAATAATCAAGAGCCTGTTGTATTTTAAAGGTTTTTACATGCAGTTCGTGTAAGTCCACTATAGTATAAATAGTGCAGTGTTATACCAATGTATATATGATATACGTGGAGCAGACGTCAGTATAGTCAAAGCATTTGTAATTTGTAGAACTGCCTGTTGACTACAGTGCTAAATTGGAAAGACTAAAAGGTAGAGAGAGTACATCAGGAAAGCTTTATAAATCGAATGATTTAAAGTGATGTAATTCCTGCCAACAAATGCACTGCTCTATTTAAGGCAGACTATCCATCTATTCCCGTTAAATGGGATCTCTTTATTACCTTTCTTTCCAGACTGAAAATCAACTGTGAATACAGGCATTATTAGATTATGGTTGTGCTTCAGATTCCCAAAGAAATGTCTGGAAAAAAAGTCTGCAGTCAAAGATCTAAACATTTATTGTTAAATTCTTCTACAGCCAATTGATCTGAGCTTTACTTTGCAAATTCATTTGATGACTTTATACACTTCTTGTCTGAAATGCTGCTAATACTTTACTTACAAACTTTAAATATATATTTTACAAGACCAAATCATATGAGCTAAACTTCCCGCATTCACCCAATAGCTTTAATCATCTCTCGTGTCTATTATTGTAGCAAACCAAGTTGACGTTAATACATAAAATACATGACAGCTTTAAGCCGCCTAGTTGTTACTAGAGCAACCTATGATAAAAGCAATGCTCTTCCTGTCAAACAATCAAAGAGATATAGCAAATAAATCTAAAGAAAGAGGAAAAAAATGTCTAATCTGGTAGAATATGGTGCGAATAAAGGTTATGGTTTTAAATGTCTGTAAAATCCTCCTAATATCTGCAAACAGTAATGATAAACTTTAAATACAAATTATTCTTAAGCCAAATAATATGAGCTAAGTTTTCCACATTCAAATGATAGCTTTGTTCCCTTCCAATTTGCACGTGCACTGTGAAAAAAATATTAGTAAATTAGCAGTATTTTGTGTTTATGTTTTTATTTTTCCCCATTTATTTATGCCTTTGAATTGAATTATTGGACCTTGATCTTTCTTCCAACAACTTTAAACATTGAAAAGTTCAAAAAAGTTACTTTTATTAACATTTTGAATAGTTTAAAGTGATATATTGTCTGGGTTGGTGTTGTATATTACAGTACAAACACCTTGAAATAAACTGCCAGTACACTTTCTGTTATTTTACAGACATATTTCCCTATATATTATTTCTAATACATTATTTTATTTCAAACATCTAAAATTTCAATAAAGAGTTGATTTTTTTAATTACTATTATTATTATTATTATTATTATTATTATTATTATTATATTATTGTTACTAACCTATGATAAATGCTATATTATTTTCCTGTCAAACAACAAACATACACACACACACACATAGCAACTAAATATGGAGAAATAACAATGAACAATATGCGTAAAATATGGTGCAAAATCCTAAGCTTTTGGGTTCGATTCCCAAGGAAATGGGAAAAGTCTGCAAACATCTACTAAAGTCCTGCATCATACAGCATCTCCTAAATTAGAGACATACACACATCAAACTCTATTTAAATAGTTCTATACAAAATTATCTGAGATATATTTTCCACACCTACAGTTGAAGTCAAAATTATTAGCCCTCCTGAATTATTAGCCCCCCTGTATATTTTTCCCCCAATTTCTGTTTAATGGAAAGAAGAGATTTTTTTCAACACATTTCTAAACATAATAGTTTTAATAACTAATTTCTAATAACTGATTTATTTTATCTTTGCCATGATGACAGTACAGAATATTTTACTAGATATTTTTCAAGATACTAGTATTCAGCTTAAAGTGACATTTAAAGGCTTAACTAGGTCAATATGTTAATTAGGCAAGTTAGGGTAATTAGGCAAGTCATTGTATAACAGGGGTTTGTTCTGTAGACAATCAGAAAAATAAATATTGCTTAAGGGGGCTAATAATATTGACCTTAAAATGTTTTTTAAAGAAATAAAAACTGATTTTATTCTAGCCAAAATAAAACAAATAAGACTTTCTCCAGAAGAAAAAAATATTATAAGAAACACAGTGAAAAATTCCTTGCTCTCTTAAACATAAATTGGGAATTATTTGAAAAATAATAAAAATAAAAAAAATAAAATAAAAATCACAGGAAGGCGAATCATTTTGACTTCAACTGTTCACAATTTCGCATATCACTAAGGTTTAGGGTTTGATTCCCAAGAAAAAAAGTAAGTACTGCATCTTCTAACTGCACCCTGAAACATTTTGTATAAAGTCATCTGCCAAATGCATAAATGCAAATGTGCCACCCACCTGCCTTGTTTATTTGCATCTGTTTTCGCCGTTGACAAAACATCACACAGATGTGGATTCCTTTGTGTCATCTATAGGACAGAGCAGAACTAATTCTTTATATAAGCATCAGGTTTGGCATATGAGGCATGCTGCAGTCTGTGAATAATTTGAGTTTTACCTGCAGCTGACCCTTCATTATTGCAGTCCTCAGTAAACCTCTGTATCTTGGGTTGCTTAACAAAAGCTCGCCAATCAGATCATCACCACAGCTATTTCAAGTGTCACTCACAAGGTCAAATCTCACTTTTCGCGTAGGTACTTATCATATAAATTACCGTTTGAAATGTCACCCCGCCCACCTGTACCTCATGATGATTAGAATGAAATCTCAGGGCTGTTCACTTCCTTTACTTTAAAAGATTTCTGGAGTAAAAATAAAACGCATGTATGTGTCTTTATTAAGGTATTGATTTAGGTAATGCATTCATTAATTGATACTACTATAACAGCATTGGTGTTTTAGATAGAATGCACAAATCTCCTTATTTTAGTCTAGACATTTATGCAGTAATACCATTTTTGTATTACAAAATATTTTAAAACTGTTGTCACATTTTATATTACAAAATATTTACAAAGTTTTGTATTTTTAAAAACATTTTCAATAGAGACAGACAAACAGTAATAGTTTATAACATGATCACAAAAGTTGCTTGTGCAGCTTATTCACATTGTTATGACCAAAAGGCATGCAAGTTATGAAAAAACCCTTCTGAACTTTCAATAAAACTTCACTGAATGTTTAAAACATTATTATTTTTTATCATTATAAGATAATATTTAATTGACCATTTTTTTTACATTTCTTTTGTCTGAACATTCTTAAGCAAGCAGTTTAAGAAGCAATGCATTGAGACGTAAGAACAGTTAAGTTTTTATGACTTTTAAAAGTCATACGTTAATGGTGCAATTAATCATATAATGTGCTGAATCAAATATTTATATACATTTTGAGATTTAATATAATTACATAAAGTGCTATTAAATAAACAACTGTATTTATATATTTATTAAATAACTATTTATTTATTTAATTACATATAATAAGTAGTGTTATTCAATTAATATTATGTATTTATTAAATACACAACTGTATTTATTTATTAAACAACTATTTGTTTATTAAACAAATGTATTAATTTATCTAGTTTTTTATTTATTTATTAAACTACTTTACTTATTTTAAATGTACATATTATTTACTTTTTCATTTATTTACTTATTTATTTTTTTAATTATTTACTTATTTGCTTATTTAAAAAATAGAATAAAAATAGAAAAACATTTAATAAAAATTAAAAATAGGATTAAAATAGAATTATTATATTTTTATTTATTAATTAATTAATTTTTATTTATTTATTTCTATTTTTTATTTTATTTATTTTTGTAAAATGGAATTAAAAAAAATGCATTCATACTGACACTTTAAATGTTTGTCACTGGTTGGTCAAATTAAAAATTCTTATTGGTTAATTCAAAGGTTCAGCAGAATAAGAAAGAACGAAAGAAAGAAAGAAAGAAAGAAAGAAAGAAAGAAAGAAAGAAAGAAAGAAAGAAAGAAAGAAAGAAAGAAAGAAAGAAAGAAAGAAAGAAAGAAAGAAATTGATGAATGAATGAATGAATGAATGAATGAATGAATGAATGAATGAATTTATGAATGAATGAATGAATGAATTTATGAATGAATGAATGAATAAAAACATGAAAAACATGAACAAACAAGTAAAAAAAGAACAAACAAACTGCACACATGAACTTTAAATCGACACTTTCATCATTTGGAAATAGCCAGACAGAGTGAGAGAGAAAACGTAACACAATATGGATTTCACAGCCAGGGTCAAGCGCTGATTCAATAGCTAGCAAATAAATAACTAAATGAAAAATCTTATATAAAAACCACAAATCAATAGTGTGAGATGACCGTCCAGTTCTCCCCAGACGAAAGACTGTGATGGCCAGAAGAAAACTGTGTGAAAGGCTGTCCTGTGGCCTCTTAAATTGGACAGGGAGAACATTTCCACCAACACCTGATCACAGCTCGGCAAGCTATTATTAAAAAGCCTTCTGCACTAACTAGATTTCCTTGCACTGGATCATAGCAGTGACAAGGCCGCTGTCAGTCAGAGAGACGAGATGATGACCCTGTCTGGACTACACGACCTCTTGACCACCACCAGTCGCAAACACACGTTTCATTTACTGGAAGTGGCGGCTTTATCCATGCTGAAGCTTCACTATAACAAAGACCAAAACAACAGACAATCTCATTTGCATTTAGCAGATGCTTTAATTCAATGTAAAGTAATATTGCATATGCTATACATTTTTTTAAAGATCTCCTTGGAGTTTTTATAAAGAATAAATATGAAAAACAATTAACATTGGATTCTATTTCTTTAGTGCCATGCTGTGTAATTCTGCTAAGTAAATATATAATAATAATAATAATAATAATAATAATAATACCATTGTCATAAATAAATCTGAGCTACAGGAAACAAAAAACAAACAACAATAATTATAATAATAATAATAATACCGGGGCTGCACCGTGGCACAGTGGGTAGCACATTTGCCTCACAGCAAGAAGGTCGCTGGTTCGAGCCTCAGCTGGGTCAGTTGGCGTTTCTGTGTGGAGTTTGCATGTTCTCCCCGTGTTCGCGTGGGTTTCGTCCGGGTGCTCTGGCTTCCCCCACAGTCCAGAGACATGGATTGGGTGATATAGGTGAATTTGGTGAGCTAAATTGTCCGTAGTGTATGTGTGTGAATGAGTGTGTATGGATGTTTCCCAGTGATGGGTTGCAGCTGGAAGGGTATCCACTGCGTAAAACATATGCTGGATAAGTTGGCGGTTCATTCCGCTGTGGCGACCCCAGATTAATAAAGGGACTAAGCCGAAAAGAAAATGAATGAATGAATGAATAATTAAAATAATAATAATAATAATAATAATAATAATAATAATAATAATAATAATAATAATAATAATAATAATACCATTGTCATGAATGAATCTGAGCAACAGGAAAAAAACAATAACAACAACAACAACAACAACAACAACAACAACAATAATAATAATATTTTATGTGAAAATAATATTAAAATAAATTGAATTGAATTTGTTGCTGCCAGTTTCTTATATTACTTGAACACAAATATAAACAATAATAAAAAATAATATTAATCTACATATAAATTAATCAAATGGTCATACACAACCATTTCAATTCTATAATTATTATGATTTATTAAATTTATTGATGTTTGTTTCTTATAACATTTTACATAAATAATAATAATATTAATAATAATAATAATAATAATAATTAATAACAGTAACTGCATTATTAATAAAAACTAATACATATTATTAATAAATCTATACTACTACTACTATAACTGATGATGATGATGATGATGATAAGAATAAATAATAATAATAATAATAATAATAATAATAATGATAATAATAATAATGTTGTTGTTGTTATCAATAACATTATTGTTATTATTATTATTATTATTATTATTAATATTAATATTAATATTATTATTATTATTATTATTATTATTATTATTATTGTTGTTGTTGTTGTTGTTGTGGTTGTTGTATATAAATTAATATACACAATAGTATTATTATTATAATTATTTAAATTCTTCTTATTATTTTTTTTTCTTTATACAATGAAAATAAATCCAAAAAGCAAATTGCTTATCACTGGAAACTTCTTTGCCTCTTGTAAAGATACATAAAGGGCAGCTTTATAACCTTTCACCAGTTTGCAATCAGGAGAACCTTGAGACGGACAAAAGCGCAATCAAAATCATTTACTTCTCCTTGCTATTGTCCAGGTCAATAGCTTCTGCAAGACAATTAATAACTACACTCTGACCTGCTGATTGTTGAAGATTACATAGTAAGAAGGACGTCATCCACACTTTTAAGCACTGAGTCCATCTCCATTGCGGACGGAAATACATAGAGGTATGTCTGAGGGGGGAGAACAAGACAAAGCTAAACTATGAAATGACCTCCATCCTCATTTTTTCTGCTGGAAATAATTAGACTCCTAATCAAATTTCACTCATACAGTGGAGGACAAGCCGACCGGGCCCTCGGCCTCCAACCGAAAGAGCCTTCTCAGTATTCAACGCACATAATGATCAGCCAGAAGCCGAGATGGGCTGAAAGACTCACTTTTACAGCCTTCAGCACAATTACTTCAGTTACACAGGTAGGAACTTCCCTGCATCGTGGCCACAAACAGCATCGAAAATTAATGATGGAATAAGACGCGATGACAACGAATACATCACAGGAATCCCTGCCTATTAAAGCTCCGGTGTTTTGAAGTTTTTACACTGCCGGAGAGTACAGTAGCGATAGGCCAACAATCCCCGCAGTCTTCAAAGAAAACTATTCTCAATGAAGTCTAATTAAAGTTTTAGAGCTCTGTGCATCTTCGGCGCCATGCAGGGGGATGTGCGCGGGTTATTTGTGTTTCGTCATATCTACAGTGAGGACTAGACTGTGTATGGAGAATGAAAGATGTCCTGACTTTTTTTTTAAGGTGGTAAGCCAGGAACCTCTGTGGGAGATGAGTTTCCCTGAGGAGTTGGATGGTCGCCTCAGGCAAGGTCTCTGAGGTAGAGTGATAGTACCTACAGGCACAGGGTTTTCCTTCAATAGAAGCCGCTCTCCCGGCATTTCTTCCACAAGTGGGAAGATTAAGCTTTTTTTTTTTTCATTTGCCTGTCACTCTCCTTTAGTCCTGCATAGGGACTGAGGTCAAATTCCTCAGCCGTTTAAGGTTGAGTTTAACTCGATTTGCTGGAAGATCATGACATTCCGCTTCATTTTTTTCCTCCGGCTCAGTTCAGCAATTTTGTCCACGCCGGCACCGCTGGGACAGTTTTGTATGGAGTTAAAAAAAGAACTTTTTTTTTTTACATGTTTTATTGAAAAGTACTCATGCATATGTAGAACTCAGGGCATTCTTGTAGACATTATTTATTTTTCAATTCAGAGGTTCAGAGGCAGCATTCTGAAATGCAATTGTTGTATTTATATTTACATTCAAATTGGCGGTTCATTCCGCTGTGGCAAGCCGAAAAATAGTGAGTGAGTGGTATTTACATTGAGTCATTTAGCACAGTGGTCCCCAACCTTTTTATTACCGTGGACCGGTCAACGCTTGACAATTTTACCATGGACCGGGGGCGGTGGTTCGTAGGTTGCTAGGCGACCATCAATCGTTTTCTCAGAGGATGACAAGCTGACAAAACATTGCTGTCACTCTGATACAAGTTTTATTTATGGAGAAAATTACAAAGCACTGCAGTGTTTGGGTGTTCTGTGTTTGTCTGAGATAATTAGTCTACAGAAATGTGTATATTCCATACAAGCTAAAGCTGATCAGTCAGTTTTTTGTCACATGACTCGCGGTGCATTCGTGGCATTCATTCAACTGCGTGCGTCTGGAAGGCATGAACACGTCACGCCGTTTGCGCATGCAAGCCGCGCACCTTCATTGGAAATAACGAACTTGAGCGAACTCTAGAAAAGACACGATATGCGAACGGCCCCTAAAAGGCCGCCGTCATTTGCGATCTGCATCAGTTGATCTTCTTGCACAGACATGGTACATTCACCTGATTTGTTGACAAATGGGTTGAGGATCCATTCATTGGCAGTTTGCGGGTCCTTCACTGGGCCTTTTCCCCTTAGCAAAGAAACTTTCCAAAGACGTCTGTTTCTTACTAATTTTGCTTGTGAGTTAAATTTGGGCACTCAAGTGACTGAGATGTAAGCGAGAGAATACGGTCATTTTTTAAAAGACAAGATCGTTCAGATTCAGACAATAAATAAAGCGGAAATAATTAATGATTTATTGTGTGGCCTGGTACAAATTGATCCACGGACTGGTACCGGTCCGCGGCCTGGTGGTTGAGGACCACTGATTTAGCAGACGCAAATGAAGAAAGCATTAAAGGGATTCACCCAAAACTGAAAATTCTGCCAAAGATTCTTTACTACTACTACTACTAGTAGTAGTAGTAGTAGTAGTAGTAGTAGTAGTAGTAGTAGTAATTGTATTATTATTATTATCTTTATTTATTTATTGATTTATTTATTTTATTTTTATTTTATTATTATATTTTTTTTACAATGAATATAAATCCAAAAAGCAAATTGCTTATCACTGGAAACTTCTTTGCCTCTTGTAAAGATCCATAAAGGGCAGCTTTATAACCTTTCACCAGTTTTGCAATCAGGAATTGAAGAAAGCATTAAAGACATTCACCCAAAACTGAAAATTCTGTCATTATTTACTTTTCACTTGTTCCAAACCTGTTTGTTTTTCTTTCTTCTAGAAAGAAAAGATTGTTTTGAAGAAAGCTTGAAACCTGTAACCATGGACTCTGATAGTATTTGTTTTTTCTATTGTGGAAGTCAATGGATACATGTTCCCAGCTTTCTTTAAAAAATATTCGTTAGTGTTCAACAGAACAAAAACACACATAAAGACTTGAAACCAATTGAGGGTGAGTAAATAGTGAGTAAATGGAAATTTTGGGGTGAACTATCCCTTTAAATGACTGTCCTATCCTTAACATAATGTAACCTAGTGAACATAATGTAACCTAGTTGACAGTCAGATAAACCCCCTTTAATGACTCTGAAGACAAGAAGTTTGCTTGCCACATGTTTAAATGTCTTGGTTATGGAGTGACACTACACATAAGACATAAGAATACATTAATAATAATGTCCAGAAATTAACAAAAAACTGCAGAAGCGTAACATTTACATTTAATTATGCGATGCTTGGGAGATAACAAGATCATTTCTTATGTAAATTTGCAATACTGAATATGAAGCTAAGCGGAATGCGACTAACGTAAAAGCACAGCAAATAGACCAATAGGTCACTTTTACACTCAACAATTTACATTATATACAGCTATAATGAACATTAATACAAATCAAATAAGTACAGTACTTACAAGTGAAGCTGTTGCAAGGTTTAATATCACAGATAAACACGATTAGCGAACGTCATCGTCACCGCTGTCTGTAGCATTCACTTCCTGATTCACGTGAGCTAGCTAGCAATACTAATACATTTGCCACTAGGTGGAGCTGTAAAACTATAACAAAATGAAAGTAACATTGCTGCTAGCAGGAATTACTCACTTAATACACAATAAATATCTTAATTAAACATTAAACATGAGTTCTGTTCATACATTAACCATAAACAGAGAACTTACTGGCCACTGTCAGCTACTTACAGTGTCTACATCAAACACAAAACACTGTAAGGTTATTCCAGTGCAAATAGCCTATTGCATTTTTCAACTTTTAGTAACTAAATATCGCTAGAGGTTTTACTTCTGTTACTACAGCCATATTAATAAGCACTGGCCTTCTTCTGCATATGCCACGCTATCTCACATATGCAACTTTTTGATTTAGGGTGCTTTCGTGTCTTCTGAACTCAGGTGCACACCCACGAACCGTACCCGAGTCCGTCTGAAAGAGGTGGTCTGGGGTATGGTTCACGCGAACTCTGGTCCGGTTCACTTCTAGTATGAATGCAATCGTACCAAATAACAGAAGTGAACCACTAACTGTACAACAAACTATCGTTTTCATTCGTGTGTATGTGTGCGTGTGTGTGTCTGTGTATCACGTACTGTACCTTGATGACAAGCGGGACTGAGCCAGGGCAAACGCAGTGATAATGTCTGCTTGTCTCCTCCAAAAACAGCTTTTGCAGACACTGTGTGATGTTCTAAACGTTTATAATATTTTTGCGGCAGATGCGTGAGTCGCTTTCTGTATGTCCAAAACCGAAAGATTCAGCAAAAGCAGAATGAACGCGATGTCCAGACGTCTCTTCATTTTGACGCTTTGTTTTCGTGACTGTCACCTAGCAACAGCCGTAAACAAAACAGCAGCTCGATGACGCAAGTGTACCGGGGTTCAGAAGGAAAAAAGACAGTGCAAACACAAACCAACCGAGAAGGTGGCAAGGGGGAACACTCGAACTTGGGTAGTGTGAAAGCACCCTTAGTGGTTAATTCGTATTCATTTTTTACAATCTCATTTGGATATTTTACTATGTTTTTCTGATTCCCCAATGAGGGATATGGTTAGGGGTGGGGTTTGGATGCACGTATCCTTTTAAAAATATTACATTTTCATACAAATTAAGTCATATGAATTTGTACGAATTAGCCAATTTGCAGTCAATATGTAAAATAGTTATATTTCCTCATGAGATCGGGTTGGCATATGAGACCAGGGGCGTAGCAACCGGGGGGATCGGGGGGATACGTACCCCTCACTTTTAGAGACAGACCATTTAGAAACAGGTGATTAATAATTATATGAACGTAAACTTTTGGATCTCATACAGCTGTCCCCCCCACTTTCAAAATGTCCGCTACGCCCCCATATGAGACACATCACCAAATGAACAAATAGTGGAAGGAAACAGTACTAGTTTGAACTGCATGCTGCATTTTTTTTGTAGCTCGGTTTAAAAGAAAAGACACTCTATGATGCCAGCCATTTACATGACAACGAACCAGCAATGAGAAATCCAAGTGTTTAAGTTTGTTTCACAGCTCTCTGACACACACACACACGCACACGCGCACACACACACACACACACACGCATATGCACACACACATACACACGCACGCACGCACACACACGCGCACACACACACAAACACACACACACACACACACACACACACACACAC
>CAIGQV010019178.1:7384604-7402411 GCA_903798115.1 Danio jaintianensis | reverse complement strand
CAACCAATCGACCAACCAACCATCTGTCCGTCCAATAAATTAGTCAGGCAGTCAATCAACCAACCGACCGACTGACCAATTAATAAATTAATCAATGAATCAATCAATCAATCAATCAATCAATCAATCAATCAACCAATCAACCAACCAAGCAACCAATCTATCAATAAGTTTGTGACCATAGAAATCCGTATAACCCATTGCCAAACCACTTGGTTTATAACTATTGGTTTACTATAGAAACTCAAGTGTGAAAAATAAATGGGAAATTGTTTTGTGCAATTAATACAATTCAAAATAAACTTCACAAATGATCCTTTATCAAAATGTCTGTTCCAAATCCATACAAGTTCAACAAAAGCAATGGCTTCATGCCCTTTATGCCCTTTTTAATGATTGGGGAGGATCACTGCAGTCTTTGACTCACTCTTGATCAGTTTTCACTCAAATCACATCACTGTCTTGTGCTGCTGTAAAAATATGTGGTTGACCATATGAGGGAAAAAAAAAATTACATTAATAAATAAATAAGAGAATATTAAACAGCTGAAAGCACTGCAGGATCAATCCTGCAGTGTTGATGACTCAAACCAACTCTGACATTTCTGTTTGTTTTGGAAAATATATGTGTGTTTATATGGAGGGAAGTTAATGGCGCCCCTGCAGTGTCCAGTAATAAGCATAAAGACATGTAATTGGGGTGAAAAAAAAAAAGTAATAATACGTGTAGCCTAAGTATATCTGTGTTTATTTTGTCAAGTGAACTCTGCATTAGTGCTCACTTACATAATCAGTCATAGGTATGAAATTCCTTTTGCTCTCAATTTCTCATGCTCATACCAATGGCCAAATGGTGGCTCTGTTTTTAATTTTTAATTTATTCATTTATTGTTGATAAGGACTAATAACATGTCATTAGTCAGAGAGAGTAAATTTATAACGTGTGAAAAAAAGAAATTGGCCCAATACTGCCCCCAACTGGAGGCATGGCACACTATAAATGCACTCCTGAGCAAAATCCCAGCCATCAGAAGGTATGAGATGAACTGGAAAAGAGAAAATAGAGTTTAATAAAGCTATATTTCTATCAGCTGTTTAGTAATATCAGAATCACTATATGATGCTAAATTAAACAGCAGCAGTGCCCCGTGTGGTGATTTATTCCGGCACTTGCAAGAAGATGTTCACAAAAAAGGGTCTGACTTCTGACACTTACCAGTTTTGAGCTAATTTCTTTCATTGGATGCCAAAATTTTTTTTTTTTTTTCAAACAGTACTGAAAATGGAAACCAAAATAGAGATTTTTTTTCGTATTTGTTGGCAGAAGTAATCTCCGGAGCTGCCACAGGTCTCCCAGCATTCCATGCAGGATGAAAATAAACCTTGTGTTTACAGTATTTCTGTAAAACGCTTCCAAAAAGGCTTGCTTTTCCCTTTTATCGCAGCGAAGTGTATGTTCACAAACAACAGAAGTGCGTACACACACTCTGTGTAAATTACAGTAGAGGAGGACTTGGCACTACAACAAAGCACAACGTTAAAGCACACAGGCTGTGTTAATTAAGCCCATCACTATTCTGAGACCAACCTGCAGTATTTTAGTATTTTTTTTATACATTTAAAATGCCATCATCACTGAAGTTTTCCTGTCTGTGTGATTTTGTGAATGTCCTCTATTAACATACCCTGATCCTAACCAGGCACCCAGCAGAGTCTGAAAATGCTTGGTGACATGGCGGTCAGAAAAGACTTCATGTTGTCTTGGTTTATATTATTATGTGTGATATTGTGTATATTACATATTACAAATGTAGATATACAACCCCAAATCAGAAAAAAGTTGGGACAGTATGAACAACGTAAATAAAGAGATAAAGTTTCCAAATTTACTTTGACTTGTATTTCATTGTAGACAATATGAGCACAAAATAGTTTGGTCAACTTAATTTCATTTGTAAATATACAGTCTTTCCTGTCATTCAGACCTGCAACACATTCCAAAAAGAGTTAGGACAGGAGCAGTTTAGGGCTAGAATCAGGTAAATTGGTTAAATAATGGTGTGATTTGAAACAGGTGATGTCAACTGGTGATTTTAATTATGATTCGGTACAAAAGCAGCATCCAAGAAAGGTCTAGTCCTTTAGGAGCAAAGATGGGCCGTGGCCAGTTTGCCAACAAATACGTGAGAAAATTATTGAAACGTTTAAAAACAATGTTCCTCAAAGAAAGAAAGGAAGATATTTGGATATTTCATCTTCAACAGTGCATAACATAATTAAAAGATTCAAGGAATCTGGAAGAAGGGCGCAAGCCTAAGCTGAATAACCGTGATCTCCGATCCCTCAGGCGGCACTACATTAAGAATTATCAATCATCTATAAGCGATATCACCACATGGGCTCAGGACTACTTTGGCAAACCTTTGTCAAGTACCACAATACATAGTTACATCCACAAATGTCAGTTAAAACTGTACTGTGCCAAAAGGAAGCCCTATATTAACAGTGTCCAGAAGTGGGCTTGACTTCTCTGGGCTTGGAGGCATCTGGGATGGACCATCACACAGTGGAAACGTGTACTATGGTCAGATGAATCAGTATTTCAGGTATTGTTTGGGAGAAATGGATGCAGTGTGCTCCGGACCAAAGAAGAAAAGGATCATGCAGACTGTTACCAGCAAGTCCGTTTTCCATACTGTCCCAACTTTTTCTGATTTGGCATTGTATATGACGCTGATATGAGATCAATGATTTCATTAAAAAGTTTTCTTTTTACATATCTACACATTTTGATGTATTTACATATCTTTAAATTGTATTTATTACTGTAACAAAACATCAGTGTCACATGATCCTTAAAAAAATCCTTCTACAATGCTGATTTGAACAACATTTCTTATCATTAGCAATACAAAAAAAAAAACAAGTTTGGCTTTTTTGTGAAGATAGATATTCATTGGGCTAGATAGAAGAATATTGGGCTTTCCTCCACAGGTTTGGTTTGTGTGAGGTAATGGACTGATATGAACCGGAGGAGAGAAGCAGCTGGTAATGACGCCCCTGCCAAGAGCCCGGACACCTCCACCCTCTCCTCACTCCTGCCGGTGTTGATTTACTTATTATGGGCTCTTTCTCCTTCATTCCACTGTCATTGAACCCTGATTAGATCAAACTCGGATCGCTTTGGACAGTTAGCATCGACGAGTCCATCCATCACACGACGTCCATTAGCTGTGGATCACTACCGCCATCTATTGCCTGCGGTTCTAGCGGCCGTGGCCCTCATCCCCTTGACCTCTCCTCTCGGTCGCGGGCAGTGTGTCTTTCTAACCCCCCTCCACCACCCACAATCTGTGGCAAGCGAAGTCAAAACCGCAGCTCCAGGGGAGTAAAGCCTCTTCTTATCTCTCTCTCTCGCTCTCTACTCGTCTATTTTTCTGCTGTCTTTCATGAGTGGCAGCCAATCATGAGCTCAATCCTACTGCCTGACACTCAAAAGGGTGCGTGTGAAAGGAAAAAAAAGGAGAAATTGTGAGAATTTAAGACAAAAGGCAGTTGAATGAGAAAAATAAATGACTCAAAAATAAAGCAGTCAGACTTTTAAAGCAGCTTCAGGACAATTATAGCAAAAGCTAAAAGGGAAGGTGACAGGCGTAGAGCTTAGGCTAAGAAGATATAAAAGTGTGGCTGAAAACACAGCAGAAAACAATGGAGTGTAGACGATGGAGGTAAAACTCTCTCTCTCTCTTGTCCGTCCCTCCCTCTCTCTCTCTCTCTCTCTCTCTCTCTCTCTCTCTCTCTCTCTCTCTCTCTCTCTCTCTCTCTCCAGCTCTGTTGCTCTTCTGCTCTCGGTCCCTCACTCCTGCTCAGACGGATGAGGAGAGTCCGGAAAGAGAGCAGTCATGTACGTAATTTTCTCTCCCGCTCGTTGAATCTAAAGGTTATCATTCAGACAGATGTGCCCTGCAGAGTGGTTGCTGTGGAGATCATTTTACACTGGAGGAACTATTTGATTAAAGAGACGGATTTAAAGCAGCTGAGAAAGACGTGGCAAGCTCAAAAAGAGAGTGTGAGTAGACGGCTGATTAGTTTCTTTTGCAGGTGGTTTCCGAGAATATGGGAATAGGGTCTAAAGAGACTGTTTGGTCGCCTTTGAGAATGTCTCAATGCCCGTTTTATGTTCAAGACTTGGTGAATTGAGAGGGAATTCCTGGCTTGAACTGTTTTTGTGCTGTTGAATTTTATCTATAGACACTTCAAGTCACATGTGAGAAGAGGTGTGTTGTTTGTACTTTTAGAAAATTTTAATGGATTTCATTGCTAGTGAGGATGGAAATTGTTTTAGATCAAATACTACATTGAATAAGATGAAACAGGTGAGATTGACTGATCTATGTGCGATTTAAAAATTGAGACGGCAAAAGGTGTGTCAAAAACTTCATACAGGCTGGCAGCACTGCGGTGATTTTATTTGAGCGTCGTTCTGTTATGAATCCTGCAATTATAGAAATGCTTTTGATTTCGGTAAGCTGATTAATTGCCTTGACCTGCGTGTCATCTGGCAGCTATTTTACAGGCTGCATCGGTTTGAAGATAAACGGTGTGCAAGAGTATGTGTATGTGTGTGTGTGTGTGTGAGAAAGAGACGTGCTGGAATATTTCATAAATATGTATTGCATCGGACACAGCGAGAGTCTATCCCGCTGCTCATGCCTAATCACTCACTGTTTCTTTCACTCACACACACACACGCACACACACACACTGCTGAATACAACCCGATCAACTGAATCTCAGTATTGGAGGTCATTAGCGAGTGGTCATTATTGTCCAACACAAATTAACCTCTTAAGTGCTTGTTGCATTTCTGCTTTCTAAATTAGCTACACTAACAGCATCTCTTTCAGTGCAATACGATTCACTTGCAAACACACCAAAGCCTGCGGATAGAAGATCTGTCACTGACAGAACAAACAAATACACACACATTTAGGAGACACAAGTCTAGATAGAAATGTACAGACATATAAAACTAGCTTTATCCATTTTAAACACAGTTTTTGTCAAGATAGTCCTGAAGAAAAATCCCAGATAATAGATCTTCATCTCAATATTTTCTCAATGAGCTTAAACTGAATGCATATATAAAGAATTCAGATGCAAAAGCCTCTAAACGCCATCAGAAATCTTCCTCTAAATGAGCATTTTTCTATTTTTTTTCCTTTGCAGTTTCAGATATTTCACTTTTATGGTGAGGAATAGGTTATCTTCATTGCCTTTAAAGTCCAATAACAGCATATAAACATAGGAGACTGAGAAAAAAATGCTCATTCTAGAAGAACATTTCAGATGGCATTTAGAGGTTTTTGCATCTGAACTCTTCATATGGAGTAATTTGCTAAAACATCATGTATCCCGTTTTATTTAAAAAGTCTGGTTTAAAAGAGATCTCAACAATGTCTCGAATTTTCTTCAGAATCATGAGCTTTCAAACATGGAAATGTCAACATAAGCTCATATATGTATCATTAAATGATTCTCACAATAACTGCATAGCTCTGTAATTTGACTTAAAAGATAAAAAAGAGAGAGTGTGAATAAACCTTTCTATATATTCTTAAAATATGCAATGAACATACAAATATGACATGATTTATCACATCATAAATGTAATGAACATAAAATATTAGTCTGAAAATTAAGATAAAATGTCAATCAGCATCCCCTGCCTGGGTCCTGCCTTCAAGACAAAACCATTAGCATTTATTTTGACCACATTAGACTGAAAACGCATGATAAACACTGGGAAACAGAGCGAGACACAGATAGAGAAGTTTCAGTTTCAGCGTTATCTGAGAGAGAGAGAGTTAGCTCCACCAAGTGGCTCAAAAATCAGTGCCGAGCTGCAACGAAACCCAGTCTTCATCACGGTTCATCTTCAATCATTTTAATCCGTCTTGACTCTGCTTTCACAAACAACCATTTAAAACCACACAATCTTTCTTACACAAACCTGCAGCATTGACCTAAACTGACACAAGAGCTCTGCCATAGTTAAAAAAACGAACAAAAAAAAAAATCTGTCAATCATTATTTAGGTTGACGCTCTGCGAGTAATCTGGACAGACCAGGCGGCTGCTTTGATTTTCAGATATCAGACAGGCCTCTGGCAATATTTCAATCTTTTAGCATGTTTGCAGTCTATTCATTATTAACCTATTTGTTTATCCGGTTTCCAGAAACAAAGTTTTCCTGTCAAACTTACGACCAGTCTCTTAGCACTCGAGATGTCAAAATCATGAGGTCACAAAAAAGAGGAGCGCCGTAAAACTTTCCCCCAGCAATAATAAGCACGACAAATGCACAGACACAAGCTTCCGTATCCCACATATGGCTGCAGACATCCATCAGAACACAGTCAGGTGTGGACAGAAATAACCCAGTTTCCCTAAATGATCCGTGTCTGATATGGTCTTAAGGGGAATATGCTAGGGAGGGAACAAGAGGGGGGGGGTGTTTGGAGCCAGATAGCATGAGTGAACGAAGCTGTGCTGAACTCTGGCAGATGTATTCCCTAAAGACAATGCTGGCCCAGACTGCTTTTATAAAGCTCAGGAGAAATATAGCAGTAACTTGCAGACAGGACAACAGCAATTACATTGAAAGACTATGGCGGGTTTGTGTTTTCACTAACAGACTTGAATGGTTTATCACTGTCGGTCAAGCCTGCAAATTATATGGATGTGCACAACACACACATTGGGGGGGGGGGTAAAAGGGGATAGGCTCATTTTACATGTCACCTAGAGTTAAACAGCTTTACCATTTTTTAATCAATTTTTGAGTCTGGTGGGAGCACTTTTAGCTTAGCTTAGCACAAATCATTGAATTGGATTAGACCATTAGCATCTTACTCCAAAATTTCTAAAAAGAGTTTTGTTAATTTTTAAAAGTTGCTATTTTCTAGGTTGATGTAGGAACTAGATTCACATTCCAGCATAACAATGAAGGAAATTTGCTGCCGTATCATAATACGTAATGATAATATGTAGCACCTGAAAATATTATCAATATATCATACATAATCATTATAGCATACTTTTTATTACACTCTACAAGAATAATTAATATTTTTACATTGCTGTGGGGGTTGGGTTTAGGACTGGGGTAGGGATAGATGTAAAAAAATATCTAATTAATGAGTAATAAAAGAAATAATATGAATAATACTCAGTATAATTATCGCTTTTACATTACTGTGATGGTTGGGTTTAGAGTTGGGGTAGGAGTAGATGTTAATAAAACACAAATAATGGATAATTTAATAAATAATATAAATAATTTGTGTTAAATTCTATCTGCAGCTGTATCCCTTCTAGCAACAAGCCCTGAAAACAGTCCCCAACTAACTAGGTAACAGCGCTGCATAATATCATTGCGCTTGCTGCAGCCATGGTACGGCATGCAGCAAATTTTCCTGATCATTATGTCAGAATTAAAAGCATAGTTTCTTGCCATAATGGCATACAATTCATTTTCTGTCGGTCTTAGTACACAATGTAACTACAGAAAAGTCAAGCTCTAAACATGATTTTTTTTTTTTTTTGAGCAAGATGCTAATGGTCTAATCCAATTCAATGATTTATGCTAAGCTAAGCTAAAAGTGCTCCAGGAAACCCAGAGATCAGCTGAATGCATTAAAAAATGGTAAAACTCAACTGTTTAACGCAGGGGGAGTTGTAAAATGAGCCTACTAAAAAAAGAATGTGGAGTGTTACTTTAAATGAGTGAAACAATGATCAACAGGGTCAAAGTTTTGTTGAGGACATTGAATCTGCATTGTCCTCTCGGCCAATTAATTCTTAATTATATAATTATAATTCATAATTATATAGCATTACCTCATTATGCCTACTAGCATGTCCACACACACCTAGATTCACACAAACACACTAATTAGACGCTTATAATAAGACAAGTGAGAAGATTCTTCCTCGTTGCTTGACTCCCTTGTGCTTCCCCCTATATAGTATAAGGCATCCTCCCTCACTGGCTTTTAATGCACTGATCAAAGTGAGATAATTAAGTGACAGTCCTAAACATCTGGCAAAATAATATTTTTTTTGTTTGATGTAACAGGCAAAATAATAATAAAACGGTTTGCTGGCCTAATGCTTAATAGGCATGCTGTATCAAAGATTAATATCCAGAATGCTATTAAACCTCAAGGACAGCCTTGAATGATAATTAGAAAATGCAATCATGAGAATCACCATGCATAAATTGGTGCACGCAATTTTGGACACTTTTTTTTTTTCTTCTCCCCCTCTTCCCAAGAACATTCTTGACATTGCAGTGGAAGAGTGCACTTTTTTCTTCTTGGTCTTTTTTTTTTTTTAATCTCTGGATTTCTGGCACCCTGCGAGTCCTGCAGTTATCACAGACACACACATCTCCTGTCTGGGCCTTTTCACAGGCAACATCATTTCACCGCTGTAGTGTTAACATCTTTCCGGCTGAGCTGGATATATACAGCTCCTCTCACTACATTATTATGTTGTGTAAACTTGCAAAAAAACGTGTGCAGCGTGTGATTTGATAACTCGCCTCACCATGCCTAATGAAAACAAAAGCACCCTGAGGAGGTAAACGTCAATTCTTGAACAACACCCGTGAACAATGAGAACCGCAAATCATTTGAGCATTTTTCCATTCAGCGCGTACAGTAAACATATGCACGGATACGAATTTTTAATAGCTCAAATCTCCTGTTTATCAGATTTTCTCAGTAATCACATTTTGTAATCTCATAAACTGCTCTTAGATTTGCCAACATTCCAAAGTCTGTAATAAAAAGTCAAGCATCTGAGCTATGCTGACCACTTTTTAAAGCTGCATCCTCTCACTGTATACTAGTGTTCATTTACGTCTATTTGGTATCCTTAGAAAAGTGTGTATTGAGATAAACTCTTACTGACAGCTCTATTAAGAAGGGCATCTGCTGTGTAAAACATATGCTGGATAAGTTGGTGGTTCATTCCGCTGTGGCGACTCCTGATGAATAAAGGGACTAAGCCAAAGAAAAATGAATGAATAAGTGAATGAATGAATGAATGACAGCTCTATTAAAGGGAAAGCTTATCAAACAAATGTTCATTTACTCACCCTCAAATGTTTCCAAATCTTTACAAGATATTAATTTTTCTCTTGAACATACTGTAAAATATGATATTTTAAAGAATGTTGGAAAGCAATAGTCATTTACTTATAAACATTTTTTTGTTTTCCTACTATGGAACCCAATTGTCACCGGTCTCCAGCATTATTAAAAGGATAAGACTTTACAATAAGGTTGTATTAGTTAATGTTAGTAATGCATTTACTAACATGAACAAACAACGAACAATGCATTTATTCGAATATTTGTTCATCTTAGTTAACGTTAGTTAATGGAAATAAAGCTGTTCATTGTTAGTTCATGTTAACTCAGTGCATTAACTAATGTTTACAAGCATGAATTCATATTTTAATAATGCATTATTACTAATGCTGTACAAGTATTGTTTATAAATAGTTCACGTTAGTAAATACATGAACTTATAAAACCTTATTGTAAAGTGCATGCAACATAGGCTCATTCTGAACATTTCTGGAGGTTGCGAATTATGTAGCCAGAAGTACGTATGGCTGCATTTCGTCTTTGAAACGAATGCCTGTATGACGCCGTTCCTTTTTGCACTTACCAGTTGACCGCTTACCTCTGTATGGATGGCTTTCCCGCTGTTACCAGTTTGTCCAGTAGCTCGCCATGTACGTCGGCAGACTTGAGACACAGAGAGGAGTTAACCAGACGACGGGGTTTCAGAATGCGGGTAAGATAAAAACAGAAGCCAAAAACTAAAATAAACAAGTAAATAACAGAGTGAGAATGTGGTAAAATCTGAAAATGTGGTAAAAATCAGGCGAGGACTTTTCTTTTTCTGGATCGCTTTTGAAAACACTGTCGCTTGGGTTTAGGAAAGTAGGTGGGCGGGTCAATCTGTGCTTTTGAAAACACTATTGGTTGGGTTTAGGGAGAGAGGAGGGTGTCGATCGTTCAGTCAATCTGTCAGTCAGTCGACAGCGGCCTCTGGTGGATTTACGCGAGAACAGCAGGCGCGAATGGCACTCGTGAGAGAAATTTGAGATCTCAAAAAAGCGTACACAGCAGCCTCTGGTGGTTTCGCGAAAACAAAAACTGCAAAAAAGCATACCTCATGGGACGCATTTGGCGCTCTCCAGAAATGTATATAGTGGTACGTTTTCAGAATGAGCCTGGGTTGGTAAAGTTTGACCATTAAAAGTATCTTCTTTTGAGCTTAAAATAAGAAATAAACTCGATTATGTTTGGAACAAGTGGAGGGTGAGTAAATTGTGTGAGCTTCTTTTAAATGTGAGATAAAGCTAGATGTATCTATTTTGTCGCTGTTAGGGATTTTAGGAAAATTGTCTGAGCCAAAATATAAAGCTTAAATGAAACAACTCAATGACTGGGGAACTAATTTTCACACTCCAGTAAACGTTGAAAATGCATTCATAAAAGGATAAAACGCACATAAACAAAGATAAAGGACTCCTGCTTATTATATTTTTTCTCATGACAAATTCTGAAATAGACTGTAGTACTATAGATCTGTACTACTTTCCACATTCATTTCATAGATCTATACTCTTACGCGGTTTGTCAACAATTCTCATTTGTTGGCTATTTATTTCTTCTGATGGAGTTTAGGAGATTCCAATAAAAAACACTTCAATAAGACAAATCTGAGGAAAATAAAAAAGCTATCTATGAAAAAGCAAGAACATTAATTCTTCAGCAGCATTCGTGGGTTGAACTGCAATTCATTTCATCAGACTTCATCAGAAAATACATGGAATATAAACAAGTACGTAAAATATAGAAACATCCTAAAATGATAAATGCCTTGTACTTCTTAGATTTTTTTTGTCTCCTGAGAAAAAACGCCTGCAGCAGCATGAACAATCTACTGCTCTCCATATTCATTTTAAAGCTCTACACTTAGTAAATGCAAACATTTTCTAACCACTTGACTTTATTTCCTCGAAGAAATTTTAGCGGAGACACATGGGATACAATTAATAGTTAAATGTCTTGTCATTGAAAGCTCCAATAAATCAATCAGTCCCATGAAAGAAGCGGGAGCCACGAACACTCTGACTTCATCAAGCTTTTGAAAAGTGTGTGATAAACATGCATGAATCAGAAGCCATTTTTATGACTCTTTTGTCCACGTTCGCCCTTGAGCTGAGACCACGGATGGAAAACGTGTCATAGAAAGCGTTAAATCAATCAAGTCGGTTGCGGACCATGACACTGACAGATGGATATTTATCTGGATCTGTCCGCCAAGGTCACGCCAGAGACTTGAGTGTTTTTTTTTTCGATGCCAGCTGCTGATTACATGCTTCTGTATGATCGGTACGACCCGTTACTCCAAAATCAAATGTGGGGGCGGTACTTTCCTTACATAGACACAGACTGCCTCGGTTCGTGCCAATGTATGATTCATACCGGATGTGAAAGGCTCAGCTTGGTCTCGTGAAAATAAAAAATCATGTTTAATTCATGAGGACCTTCAGAATGTCAAAGTTCTGCCCTGCTTGCTCACCCTGAGCTGCATTGAAACATATGTCTGAATGGAAGATTGGCCCACAAAAGGCCTCTTCTGCTGGGGCTGACAAAATTCATTACTCGCATTAGCGAAGCCAGTGATTCCACAAATTACAGTAGTCTGCGCACTCCGAAGCCGCCTAGTGAATAATTCCTAACTTCATCCATATCTCATTAAGTAAATTATTTGATTCGTATTCACAAGACAATGTTCATTTACATGCATAGCTTCAGTCACATCAAATAGAACCAGAGCCCTAATTTGCTCTTAGACAAAGAAAGGAATCGCTTTGTTCGTTGAGATGGCCCTACTGACACTGTGTGTGTTTTATTTCTTTCTTCTCCCCCCTCCTCCCTTTCCCCTGGCCTTCCCTTCTTTTCTGTTCTTTGATTCAGATCGTTAAACAAAAATGCCACAACATTATGAATCTGCTCCTCGTTTGCTCGCGAGACCCCTGGAGACGCTTGCCGTAATGAATGCCTGTCAGGCTAACCTGGCTTCCTGGCCTTTTCCAGCAGACTCCTGGAAAATGGGCTTTTGTCAAATGAGGGAAAAAAAGATTTATTAGGATTATCTTCCAAAAGCCGATAAATTATGCATACATCCTCCAAATTACCTATCAGAACTAGTCCTAGAGGAGAAACCGCTTTGGCGAGCCACTGCCTTCTTTTATGCTAGTTTGTGGTATAGTGTTGGAAGTTCTCAGGATATTGCATACTTCAAGTCAACACATTCTCAATCCCGACTCATCACATACTGTATTGACGCTCGGTCAGGACCCCTTCTCATCACTCTATGATGCTCTGGGTAACCCTTTGGCGTCATTTTACAATCCATAGGGTGATCTGTTTTTTTTTTTTTTATGAGAAACCCTTGGAGTCAATATGTTGATGTGAAAGGCATTGGCAGTTTTATCGTTATGATTAAATGACATTGATTAAATGCGCATCATGGGATTTGCTCTACAGTGTTTCGGCTTTCAGTGACATTTACAGTACACTAAACTGAACTTCAAATGCAAAAACTGGACTGATACAGTTTCAATTCACTAGAACTTCATCTATGTTAAGCTGCTTTGACACAATCTAAATTGTAGAAGCGCTATAGAAACAAAGATGAATTGAATTGAACATAATTTGCCAATATTGGGCTGTGAGTTTTTCTAAAGCGTAAACAACCTAAACCTAGCCGTTTGTCAATTTTAAACACATGATATAGCAGGTAGATACAACTACGGTGGCACGGTGATTAGCACTGTCGCTTCACAGCAAGAAGGTCGCTGGTTCGAGTCACGGCTGGGCCAGTTGGCATTTCTGTGTGGAGTTTGCATGTTCTCCCCGTGTTGGCGTGGGTTTCCTCCGGCTGCTCCGGAGTGCCTGTGTGAATGCGAGAGTGTTTGGGTGTTTTCCAGGACTGGGTTGCAGCTGGAAGGGCATCTGTGGCGTAAAACATATGCTGGGATAGTTAGTGGTTCATTCCGCTGTGGCGACCCCTGATAAACAAGGGACTAAGCCGAAGGAAAATTAATGAATGAATGAATATGGAAATTCCATCTTTCCGGAGGCGACACAAGTTATTTCTGTGAGGAATTGACACGATCGCCATCTCCATCTGCCGTGCAGCTCTTATGTTGTCAAATTCAAATATTGTCACTGGAAAAAAAGTTTTACGTCAGCTTCAGTTGTCAAATGCTATTGGCTCCCTCTGTTAATCTAATGTAGAGTATCATATATTGAAGGATATAACGAGGGGGAGACAGATATTTTCAGCTATTAAAATCTATTACTATTAAAGATTACTCTATAAATTACTCTTCACATAACGACATTGGGGGCGGCACAGTAGCTAAGTGGTTGGCATGCTTGCCTCACAGCAAGAAGGTTGCTGGTTCAAGTCTCGGATGGACCAGGAGCCATTTCTGTGTGGAGTTTGGATGTTTTCCTCGTGTCTGCGTGGGTTTCCTCCAGGTGTTCTGGTTTCCCCCACAGTCCAAAGACTTGCAGTATAGGTGAATTGGATGATCTAAATTGGCATAGTGTATGAATGGGCGAGTGTGTGGGTGTTTCCCAGCACTGAGAGTTGTACTTCCAGTGTTGTGTTGCAACTGGAGGAACATCCGCAGTTTAAAACAATTTCCAGAGAAATTGCCAGTTCATTCTGCTGTTGCGACCCCTGATAAAAGTAGGGATTAAGCTGAAGAAAAGTGAGTGAGTGATAACAACATTGTATGGCTTCAGAGGACTTTGATTGCAACACAACTTTTTTGTAATGGTTGGTGATCTTTTGAATTGTTTTGTTTTGCAAAGTGTCTCCTCTTTTATTTGCCCACTACTTATTTATGCTTTTCAGAAGTGGGTAGGTTTAGGGTAGGTGTGAGGTTAGGTGCTCTAAAATATTTCTGAAAGTGTGCATGTTTATAAAATTAATATTTTACAAATGCATGTAAACCATTTAATGGAACACATAATGCGAATGAGCAAAATCTTTGGAGGACCATTCACATTATAAAATGATGCAGAAAGGGTACCCAGAAAAATGAAGAGAAGTGGAAGTAACCAAATGTCAATTTGTGACAAGTCGGGAGTGAGAATCTGTTGGTTTTGGTTTGGTTTTGGGAGTGAGCACAAATCTATTAACATAAATGTTTATGGATGGTCGATCTTGTGAAGTTTGTCAATTAGAGACCACCAAGTGACTGCTGTGTGCTAAAAACACTTAATCTTTGTGTAATCAATCTATACTAACAATTAGGTTTCTAGTTAGCCGACACGATTTTTAGTCAGCTAACATAAATTTAAGAGCAGGTAATTTAGCTAGGTTTCTGCATTGAAATGGTCTCCTAAAGATCTTTTTTTTTCTATCTGTCACAGGCCTCAAGAAGACAGAATTGAGGAGAATTAAGGATAAGATGCCCCATTTCGTCAGTCCTGCCATTCAGCAGTATCTTCGACGCAGAGCTCTGTTTCTTAATTGATTTCTTATCAAGGACTCTCCAGGAGTGATCGGATACAATGATAATCAATCAACTTACTTTCCTCCTGTTGTTCTGCTTGCTGGGCTGGAGCAGCGCACTGATCCGGCCGGTGCCTGGAATTAGCACGTCGGATCGGGATGGACGGACTCTACACCGCACTAAACGAGGATGGATGTGGAATAGTTTCTTTCTCTTAGAGGAGTGGACAGGAACTGGAAAGCAGTATGTCGGAAAGGTATGGGCTGTCACTCTTTAAAACTTTATTTCTTTGCTTTTTTAAACAACAACAGTGTAGATGTGGGTGTCCACTTCATTTTGTACAGAGTAATTCTAGTGAATCTTTACTTACTTAAGTACCCTGGCATCACTATGGACAAAGATCCAAGATGATAATACAATGATATTCTTTCAAAAACCTCAATGTTATGGTAAACTGATATAAGACCCTGATATAAGATAATTTACTGTATGATATATATATATATATATATATATATATATATATATATATATAGCATGCTTTTAATTCATAGTACTATTAAAGTAATTACCACAACATGAATGTCTACATATAAATACAAGGTCAATGTATTTCAAAGTTTGCCCATGATTCTTGTGCAGTTACAGTATGCATTTACTAAAAGATGAAGATGATTGTGGGTTGCCTTTAGTACAGTAGGTCCTGGGTTCGAATGCCATGATATTTATCAAAACTGTATTTTTTTCTCAGTGTTATTTGAGGCCTTTAGCAAACATAAATGTGTTTGAGTTTGATTCCCAGGGATTCCATGATGTTTAACAAAATAGCACTTGTCCTAAGTGCAACTTTTTTATTTCTTCTTCTAATTAGCATTTTAGACTTTTTACACAACATAAACATGTAGATCTAGATGTATTAAAATGGTTGTCTTTATTCCCTTTAGTTTGACTGTCCTGGGAAATGTGCGGCCTGTCATAAACCACATAGTACAGTGGGTTATGGGTTTAATTCCCAGGGATACCCTGATATTAACTTAAGTAACATGCAATTCTATCTATATCATGGTACATTGGTTCTTCTAGGGCCTATTTTAGGTTATTAGAACAAAATGAATATGCATCTAAATAATAATATTTAAAAATGATTGTGTATGCTTCCACCCCTTAGTACAAGTTGGTCCTGGGGTTGATTCCCAGGGATATTATATTTATTCTTCTCCATCTACATTACGGTACCACCACAATACCTTTTTTGAGATTTTTAGCACAACAAAAAAATGTATAAATTTCAGGAATATGCATATTTAAAAGCTTGAGCAAGGGAATGCTCATTCAAGAGAATGCATGAACGCAGAAAAATATATACAGAAAGTGAGTCTCAAACCCATAGCCATGGTAACATGATGCTTTAACAGTGAGCTCCAGTGTGAAATACAAGCAAATCCAGTCAGTACGACCATTAACACACAACACAAGTAAGCACTGAGGGTCAGTTACGAACATGAATCACAAACATCAAATGAACTCATGCCTAGTGGCTGATGCTTTCAGCATGCTAACTAATGATGTATTAGGACAAAATCAATGAGAATGTAGGCTATTAAATGAATCGATGTGTGGGATACAAAAAGCAATAATAACCCTCTTTATATTAATGACCACATCCTGATGTTCCTAACCCGAAATGATTGTGTGGGATTAATTCAAAGTCTTACTTTATAACTGCGACATGATGCAGGAATGATGCATTTTATCTCAGGACACAAATCAGGCAAAGAATCAAACCAGCGGTTGAAAGGTAGGCCTAATAGCGCAATAAGATTCAGTTAAAATCAAACACAACTTGTGTGGCGTCAGATCAGAATGCTTTTTTTAACCCACCAGTGTCAGAATTTACAGCATCAGTGCAAGCAAAGACCCATCGGCAGACAATTTTGAAGTCGAAAGCATCGTCTTTCATCATCGTCTACAAGAAAACGTGATGCTTTGAGAGGAGAGGAGCGTGAGCGCAGACAGATCGACATCTCTTACAACGCAGGGTTGTTTTTGTAGAGAATCCTGCAAGAAAAGAAACACGCAGGCACATGGCAACAGAAAGGCGAGCAAGCAAGAGTGGGTTGAGGAGAAAACAATAAATCAATCAAAAACGAGAATGAGATTCCGCCCTCATAGCGTTGCCTTTTACGTGACAAGGCAACAAAACAGCGCTGACTGCGAAGAGTCCGTCGGTTGAGGAAGTGTCAGACTCAGCAGTGTCCTGGCCTCCTTCCCAGAGCTTTGATGCTTTCTCTCTTTTCTCTCTCCTTCTATCTCTCCCGCTTTTCCTGGCTGCTCCGCTTCTCTGGCATGACAGCAATCGCATGCTTTTGGCCCGCTTCTCATCTACCGTCCACTCTCGTTCCCAATTAAAGTGCCAGAAAGACACAGGGCTCCCATAAATACTGTAGGAGGGCGAGGGAGAACGAAACACCCACACGCTGCTTCGGGGAGATCACTGCGGAGCGACTTGATCATCCATTCCATCTATTTCCCCCAATTTCTGGCATGCGAGATCTGCTGTAGTCCAGTGGATGGGTACTTAGAGCCCCAGCGAGGAGCCATCAAAGCCGTTGATGGTTCTCCTCATAAAGATAATTCACAAACCTTTACAGAGCCTTGTGGGATACCGTATTTATGTCTATCCAACCAAGGCCTCCGCTGGCCCCCTGACACAGACGAGCCCTAAAAGAGGATTTATTTTCCAGTGTGAAGCCAGAAATAATCCATAAAATGGGAAGAATATTTCCAATAAAACAACAGTCCACTCATCGCTTGCGTCAAAGCACTTTTTCTTACTGGGTACATGACAGCTATATCATGTATCACATCTATATGAGGGGTGTCAAACACAGTTCCTGGTGGGCCTCAGCCCTGCATAGTTTAGCTTTAACCCTAACTAAACTCACCTGTTAAAACTAATTGAGTCCTCCAGGCTTGTTTGAAACCTAGAGGTAAATGTGTTGGAGCAGGGATGGATCTAAACTCTGCAGGGGGGAGACCCTCTAGGAGTTTGACACCCCTGATCCATGTAGTACAAATACTACAAGCTAATTTCAAGCAATTTGATAGTCAGTAGATGAGATACAAAAACAGACACTCTAAAAAATGTTGGGTTGTTATAACCCAATGCTAGGTCAAAT
>CAIGQV010019178.1:7332058-7354228 GCA_903798115.1 Danio jaintianensis | reverse complement strand
TATTATTATTATTATTATTATTATTATTATTATTATTATTATTATTATTATTATTATTATTACTATTATTATTATTATTATTATCACATAATAATCCCAAAAAAATCTATCAACTTTCTTGAAGTGCTCCAATGTCTGAAGTTTTAGATATCCTCTAAACATTATTAAATACAGAACAAACATATACTTCTGACTAAATAATTAAGAAAAAACATCACACTTTCTTCCACAGCAGAACAAAAGGAGGAAACAAGACAAAAAAATAAGCTTGATTTAAATAAGCTTGATCAACTGACCACAAGAGGCTCATTGGTTATTTGATTATTATAGTCTCGTTAACACCATCCACTACAGCATCTAGACCAGTAAAACACCTTTCTCTATCCAATAAGTAGTCATGCTGTCTGACGAAATGGAAAAAAAAAGTTAGCAAGCAACATGCTGTCACAAATCACAAATATTTCATTATATTACAGCAGATGCTTCGCTCATGCCTAATATTTTCTGAAGCATGAAATGGACTAATATTTCTCCCTGTCTGCTGCCGTACACATCACTACATATAGAGAAGGATTTCATTTATAGCGGTCAATCAGCACCGTCGTCACGTCTTTGTCGTGACATTTCCAATGCGAAGCCAAAAAATGAAATCTGCTATTAAAGCGTAAAGGATTTAAAAATTTCTGTTAAGTTGTGAACGTCTCAGTGGAGAATAGATCTTAATGCTGGCATGTTTGTTGAAAGATGGATCCCCGAGGCGTGAAACACTAGTCATCCTTTCAGACAAATGCAAGACCACTCCATTCCGGCTTCAGGGACTCTCAGTTGGATTCTTACATTACAGCGACTGATCTCCTTCATGTCTCCGCCGTCGAGACTCTCAAAGCACCTGTGTTTTACAAGCTGAGAACACGCAAACACGGCAAGCCGGCTTGACTTTTATTCATTCGAGGGTTATGAGTTCTTGATATCGACGATTTAGGTTGAATGGCAACCAACTAGCAAGAATATAGATCTTGATTTTTAAAAATAGCCATTGATACAAGTAGAAATCCAAGTTTTGATATCAAGAACTAGCATTTTAATTGGTGAAGATATATTCCGTGGTGTCTAGGAGTAGCATTATGGCTTATATATTCAAATCTGTTTTACTCAAATACTTAAAGGTCCTGTGAAGTGCTTTGAAATGTGCATTTTTTATTCAGTGTTTGACATAATCTCAACTGAAACATGAAGAGAGGGCGGGGCATAGAGTAGCTCCTCCTCTTTAAAAAAACAAAACAGCCAATAGATGTGTTTTATCACAGCTTTACCAGTGAAAGTGGCTGAGATTAAGCGCATCAAATGAAAAGCAAATGAGAAGCATCTTGAAGGGAGGCGGGGCATGTCAGATACTAGAGAGCATTTGATTGGTCAAGATTTGATGAGAATCCAAAGTATGAGGTGATGGGGAAAAAATAAGTTTTGGATGTTTACATCAGGTTTGTATTTTAAGCACAAATTGTGTCACTGTTTTGGAGCACATTATAACTATCCTTATATTATATAAATATACTGATATTTACATCTAAAACACTTTACATGACAGATTTAGCTCACTAATTTCCTTCACAAATGTAAAAAGCACTTTACATTTCAGCTGTTTAACTTCGGGAATTGTTATTTTTCATGAATGGCTTATCTCTAAAATGCTATAAATAGATTTATACTAGTAAAAAAACACATTTTGATATCAAGAATGACATTTTCACAAGTAAACATGTCAATCTTTGATATTTATAAAGACATCATTACTCAAAGAAGTCAAAATGTTGATTTTTATAAAGTTTCAACTAGTAAAAATATAACTCCCGATATCAAGAATTGTATTTACACTAGTCAAATGCCACCAAATACATTGTTTTTACTAGTTGAAATTCCAATTTCACATATAAGAAATTATTGTTAGTAAAAACCTTTTTTTTTTATGTCAATAATTCCATAGTTAGTACAACTGTCTATTCTTGATATCAACAACTGAATTGCTACTAGTTGCTAATAATATGAATGTGACTGTTAGTAGCAAGAATGCCATTTTAGATATCTGGAATTATATCTGGAATATTGATAGAACCAGAGGTTATGTCAGAATTGCTAAATGTGTTTGTGAATTTGCCATTTCAAATAGTATGAAATCAGTTCTTGATGCTATTGTTACTAGTAGAAATCTAATTCCTGAATCTAATTCCTGCCAATATCAAGTATTTTATACCATTTGAATGATTAATAGTCAAAATGGCTTTCCCATATAGAGTTGTATTAGAAATCATGCAATTACTGATATAAAACTGTGTTTTGCTTGCAAGAATTCCATCTAGTAGACAGCAAATCACACTGTAAAAAATGCTGGGTTCCACACAATCGATTCGTGTTAGGGCAACATGAAGGAATTCAGAATCAGAATCAGAATCGGTTTTTATTGCCAAGTGTGCTTACACACACAAGGAATTTGTTTTGGCTACAGAAGCTTCCAGTGTACATAAAGTGACAAGTGACAACACAAAATAAATATGAGGAAAAAAATATATAATAAAATAAAATAAAATACGACAAACATTAAACAGAGATGCAGTTAGACAATAGAGCTCTGGATGATGAATTGTTGTACAGATTTGTTATAAATATACAAGTTTTACAAGTTATAAGGTGCTGTGTACAAATGCGTAGGAGAAAGTATTGCATTGTATACTGTTATAAGGTGCTGTGTACAAATGCGTATGAAAAAGTATTGCACATGTTTATTGCACAGTAGGGGAATAATGGCCTGAGGAAAGAAACTTTTCCTGTGTCTGGCTGTTTTTGTGCTCGGTGTTCTGTAGCGCCGGCCAGACGGTAACAGTTCAAACAGAAAGTGTGCTGGGTGTGAAGGGTCCAGAGTGATTTTGCGAGTCCTTTTACTCACTCTGGAAGAGTACAGTTCTTGAAGTGTAGGAAGGGTAGTGGCAGTGATTCGTTCAGCAGTCCGGACTATTCACTGTAGCCTACGGAGGTCGGTTTTGGCAGCTGAGCCGAACCAGGCGGTGATTGAAGTGCAGAGGATGGATTGGATGACAGCTGAGTAGAACTGTACGAGCAGCTCCTGTGGCAGGTTGAACTTCCTCAGCTGACGAAGGAAGTACAGTCTCTGCTGGGCTTTCTTCACAATAGAGTCTATGTGAATGTCCCACTTCAGATCCTGAGAGATGGTGGTGCCCAGGAACCTGAATGACTCTACTGCAGCCACAGTGCTGTTCATGATGGTGAGTGGGGGAAGTGCAGGGGGGTTTCTCCTAAAGTCCACTATCATCTCCACCGTTTTGAGCGTGTTCAGCTCAAGGTTGTTGCATCTGCACCATAGAGCCAGCCGCTCCACCTCCTGTCTGTATGCAGACTCATCACCGTTCCGGATGAGGCCGATAACAGTAGTGTCGTCAGCAAACTTCAAGAGTTTAATGGAGGGGTCTTTTGCAGTGCAGTCATTGGTATACAGGGAGAAGAGCAGTGGGGAGAGAACACATCCCTGGGGGGCACCGGTGCTGATGGTGCGGCTGTCGGATGTGATTTTGCCCATTCTGACTAGCTGTTGTCTGTCTGTCAGAAAGCTGGTGATCCATTGACAGACAGAGCTAGGAACAGAGAGCTGGGTCAGTTTGTACTCGAGCAATGATGGGATGATGGTGTTAAAGGCAGAACTGAAGTCCACGAACAGAATCCTTGCGTAGTTCCCTGGTTTGTCCAGATGTTGTAGGGTATAATGCAGTCCCATGTTGACTGCATCATCCACAGACCAGTTTGCTCTATAGGCAAACTGCAGGGGGTCCAGCAAAGGTCCAGTGATGTCCTTCAGATATGCTAACACCAGTCTTTCAAATGACTTCATGGCCACAGATGTTAAGGCAACAGGTCTGTAGTCATTGAGTCCTGTGATCTTTGGCTTCTTCTGGATTGGGATGATGGTGGAGCATTTGAAGCAGGATGGAACTTTGCGCTGTTCCAGTGATCTGTTGAAGATCTGTGAGAAAATGGGAGCCAGCTGGTCAGCGCAGGTTCTCAGACAAGCTGGTGAAACACCATCTGGGCCAGGTGCTTTCCTTCTCTTCTGTTTCCTGAAGATCTGACGCACATTATCCTCACTGATCTGAAGTGCAGGGGGGGAAAGAGAGATGACTGGAGGTGTTGATGGCTGTGTAGAGAGATCGTCAGGGTGGGTGTGGGGTGTCTCAAATCTACAGTAGAACTTATTCAGCTCGTTTGCAAGTTGTTTACTGCCATCAATGCTGGGGGATGGTGTCTTGTAGTTTGTGATGTCTTTCAGGCCTTTCCACACTGATGCCGGGTCGTTGGCAGAAAACTGGTTTTCCAGCTTTTTGGCATAGCTCTTCTTAGCCACACCAATCTCCTTTGTCAGTGTGTTCCTTGCCTGATTGTACAAGACCCTGTCCCCACTCCTGTAGGCATCCTCTTTGGCCTGACGAAGCTGTCTAAGTTTTGGTGTGAACCATGGTTTATCATTGTTAAATGATAAGTAGGTCCTGGTAGGGATGCATAGCTCCTCACAGAAACTGATGTATGATGTTACGGTATCTGTGAGTTCGTCGAGGTCGGTGGCTGCAGCTTCAAAAACACTCCAGTCAGTGCATTCAAAACAGCCTTGTAAGGCCTGTTCTGTGTCGTTGGTCCATCTCTTAACAGTCCTTAATACTGGCTTAGTAGTTTTAAGTTTTTGTCTGTAAGTTGGTATAAGATGAACCAGGCAGTGGTCGGAGAGTCCTAGAGCTGCTCTAGCGACGGAACGATATGCATCCTTTATTGTGGTGTAGCAATGGTCCAGAATATTATTGTCTCTGGTGGGGCATGTAATGTGCTGTTTGAATTTAGGCATCTCATGTGTGAGTTTCGCCTGATTAAAGTCACCGAGAATGATACAAACAGAGTCCGGGTGTTGTTGTTCTGTCTCTGTGATCAGATCAGCCAGCTGTTGCAGTGCAGTACTCACGTGTGCTTGCGGTGGAATATAAACACCGATGAGAATGAACGAGGAAAACTCCCGCGGCGAGTAGAACGGCTTACAGTTAATGAAAAGCACTTCCACGTCAGGACAGCACATCTTCTTTAACACAGTTACATCCGTACACCACCTTCTGTTGATGTAAAAGCATGTCCCACCACCGCGCGTTTTGCCCGTTGACTCCGTATCACGGTCCGCTCTGTACAGCTGAAAGTCCGGTAGGTGTAACGCGCTGTCCGGAATGGCTTCGTTCAGCCAGGTTTCCGTGAAACACAGAGCAGCAGAGTTGGTAAAGTTCTTGTTTCTGCGTGCGAGCAGAAGTAGTTCGTCCATTTTGTTAGGAAGAGAGCGGAGATTCGCCAGATGGATGCTCGGCAGCGCCGTTCTGAAGCCGCGCTGTCTGAGCCTGACGAGCGCGCCGGCTCGCTTCCCACGCCTGCGCGTCCTGTAGCGTTTCCCTAGTGCAGCTGCTCCGCCGACAACAATGTTCAGCAAAACGCCAGAGAAATCAAAAACCGGTTGCTGATTAATTGGAGGGTACTGCCGAATGTTCAGCAGCTCGTCCCTGGAATAACTGATCTCGTACAATGAACATAAAACAGGACAAACGAACAAAAACAGTGCAAAAACTGGAGAGCTCCACACCGAGGCGGCCATCCGCGGCGCCATCTGTAAACTTCAGTAAACTTATTAGTTTTAGCGAATTTAAGTGGATTGAACATAAAACAATTAAGTTGTTAAAGTGTAAAAAAAACCTCAAGAATTTTGTTTCAGCTCATTTTAAATAAGTAGTTTGAACAAATATAATATAATATAATATAGGGCGGCATGGTGGCGCAGTGGGTAGCAACGATCGTTTCACAGCAAGAAGGTTGCTGGTTCGAGCCTGGATGGGTCAGTTGGCATTTCTGTGTGGAGTTTGCATGTTCTCCCCGTGTTCGTGTGGGTTTACTCCAGGTGCTCCGGTTTCCCCCACAGTCCAAAGAGATGCGTTATAGGTGAATTGAATAAGCTAAATTGTCCGTAGTGTATGTGTGTGAATGAGTGTGTATGGGTGTTTCCCAGTGTTGGGTTGCGGCTGGATGGGCATCCACTGCATAAAACATATTAATCGACCCCTGATTAATATAGGGACTAAGCTGAAAAGAAAATGAATGAATGAATGAACGAATAGTATCAACAACTGAACTTAAAGGGGATAGTTCACCCAAAAACAAAAATTGCCTCCTCATTTATTATTTACCTTCATGTGTTTCTTTTAGTTGAACACAAAATACTATATTTGAATAAACTCAAATATACTAAAATTAGTAAATTTTGACAGATTTTTTTTGTGTGAACTATCCCTTTAATGGCAGCCTAACAATTCTTGATATCAAGAATTAGAATTTCAAGTGAAAACTGAACCAAGAACATCCTTCTAAGGAATAAAAGTCAAAACAGCTCACCACACACAATGCTGTTTCATTCAGACCCTTTACATGACACACGACAGCTTCTCTGTCACTACCAATATTTTATTTCCCTCACAAATGTTAAAAAGCATGTCACATTCCAGCAGCTCGACTGTGGGCAGACTTACTTATTCAAAGCAGCCTCGTAAATGGACCACAGTCTTTTCTCCCTGAGGCTTTTTTTTTTGCGCTTGAAACTCAAGCTCAGCCTTTCTTTTCCATCTCTCTGTTCCGCCAGGCCGGTGTGTTTTCCTTTCATAATCCGTATTTCTCCGTAGGGGTACATAGTTACATCATCCTCAGCGCTCCATAACGTAAATGGGACACCGCACTCGTTTGACACTTCACTTGAGCTCTTTTTTTTCCGTACAAGAATTCACGACTCTGCTTGCCAAAAAAACAGAAAAACACGAGAGGTCACGGTGGCACTCGCGTTTAGACCCAACAAACCGGCCATGTGTTGCGAACGTGCCTGCCGTTAATCAGACCTGGCCATCCATGAAGACTGAGACTCTGATTCTCTCCGTGTTATCGGAATGGGATCGGGGGCGACAGACGTTTCCGCATTCATTAGTATTCTCCAAACCGTTTGGAAAGCGAATGCAGCTCGGCGGAGGTCTTGTCGATGCCAAGGACGCCGCTGATCCATGTCAGGAACAACATGTGCATTCGGTCCACCTTCAGGGGTGAGAGCAAGGAGCCGCCAAGTCACCTCTAAAGTCTATTGAGGAGAGCGAACAGTAGTACACAAATGGGAAATGAAAATCCTTGAAGGAAACTGTGGCTGTAATGGAAAGCGCGGGAGATGAGGAGTGATTTCGCCCTTTCATTTGGCAAAATTTGTGTCTTGTTATATCTGAGAGCAGGCCAAGATCGGATTTTTATTGTGGGTAATGGTGTACAACTTTCTACCACAAGATCTGGGTCATATAGCTAAAAAGAAGTAGAAATATAGATACACCGTTAACAATTTTTCTTGTAAAATCTACAGTAACTTATTGGCAACCGGTAACTTACTGTAAATCAATTACATCAAACATACCGTATTTACATTTACAGCACCATTTACCTTGCTGTATATGTATTTACAGAATTGTATGTATATATTTACTGTAAAATCTACAGTAATTCTCACAATGCAACTTTCAAATACAGTAACATACTGTATAAATGTCCTACAGTAAAATACAGTTAAGATTACAGTTAAATACTCTGTAATTTACAAAAATTGTTAAAGTATTTTACAGCCTTTTGATCATATTTGAAAGAGATTTTAAATATCTGCTTGATATAAAACTGCCAGGCAGCCACTAAAATGTTTAAATGTTTTAGTTTTTTTGTAGTATTCAGTAACATATTTAGATAAATCACTGTCCATAGATAATTAATTTTCCTACATAAATGCATGCTCTAATCCTGTATGAACTAAATTATTTAATGTATTCATAATAAAAAATTACAAAGAGCATTTTCTAAATAATTAATTTTTTTAAACAAGTTTCTAAATAAGTGAATAAGTTTGCATTTTTTGTATTATAAATACATTATTAATTTGGTTCAAATACCATTTTTGAAGCTGATTGTAAACATTTAGTGAAAAATATATAGAGTGATGTAAGATATGAGCGATATATATTCTCAGATTTTTTAATAAAATAATATAAACGATCAGAACTTTATTTTATATGTACTAATATAATATAAAATAATCCAAATAATAAAACTTTTTATTTCAATTATTTAAAAAAATTATGTTTTATTAATATTAATTTGCTTGATAATACATTTACTGCTTGCTTGCTTCCATGATATAATATTTAAAAGTTGCAAACAGCTAAATTCATCCACATTTTAATAAAGTACAAAGATATAGTATATTAATAAATGTAATATATAAAATATAAATTATATTTTATGCATCACAAATAGTTTATGTATCAATTATTATTATTATCAATAGTAGAACACTGTAAAAATTGCTGGGATCCACACAATTCCTTCATGTTGTCACAACAGAAATTGAGTTAAGTTAACTGCAAATTTATGTGGATTGAACATAAAACAGTTGTGCCAAAGTTTTTGGCACAAACAGTTTTTGTGCCAAAAACTCAAGAATTGTGTTAGTTCAGCTCATTTTAAATAAGTAGTTTGAACAACCAGCAAAAATCATTTTTTGAGTGCACAATTAAACATTAAATACTGTAAGCTATAACTACTTTCACATTGGCATAAAAGGACAAGATTCAAAATTACTCTTGATATTACGTAAATTGACCGGTAAAATCATCGCAAACTTATGTATAATGCATTTTCAGCATATTGTCCAACCTCAACAGCACATCCAAATTCAACAATCTAAATGAGTATATTTTCACCATCATTTTCCACCATGCCCAAATTCCGAAGCACTTCCATATCAAAAACAGCATTTTTTATTCCTCATCCAGCTGTCCAAAGCTGTGTCAAGCTGCAATCGAAACCCCCCCAAAATCATGTTAGTTCTAGATTAATTGGTCTAATTATAATGTTTCTTTGAGCGGATTATTAGTCTGACGTTTCGCCGGCAACATCCAGCCGATTCCATCAGAGCGGAAAATGAATGGGATTGACCCGGAGAGAGCGGCCCGTAAGAAAAACTACAATTAAAGATATGTCCATCTCACCGCGCAGCCGGAGTAATTATGAGACTAGGATTTAGATAAGAAATACAGACTGAGATAAAGAAGATGAAAGAACGAGTGATCACGCATTCGCCTTCGACTCTGGGAGTCTTCATATAGGCTAAAAGCCAGTTTTACAACTCGTAATTTGTCGTTCGTGGTGCACCTTTCGAACGCACCGCTTTGATCATGCTTGAGGTATTAATACTGGATGCGGGATCATGTTTTACAGTGGTGTTCCAGCTGAAATGCCTCTCTCTATAATTCTCTTTCCGCCTCTGTCTTTCTCTCTTAAGGTGCATTTGTAATGAAAGTTACAGCCTCTGATGCTGATGATGAAGCGTATGGAAACAGCGCCAAACTGGTTTACAGCATTCTGCAGGGCCAGCCGTATTTCTCAATCGAACCTGAGACAGGTGAGTTGAGCAAAGATGAGAGAATGAGCAATATATGGGATGATTAAAAGATGGGATGCAATAATGGTTATGCGATACAGCATTCGCTAAGATTTTAGGTTTTAGACACGTGTAGAGACTGCTAAGAGAATGTTTCAGTCTTGTTATATACGCTGAAAGTAAGTACTATTTGGGTACTATTAATAGTTGGGTACTATTTTAAAAGGACAAAAGAATACTACATTTATAGGACCCTTGCAATCAGTTTTGGGTAAGTTACTTAAAAATATGAATTAATTATTAATTACATGATTAAAATTGTATTTAAATTACTTTTCTATTTACTTTGTCTGAGAAGTAATTTAATCACTTGACTCAATACCTTACAATTCAGTGCTGTTTAGACAATTGTTGGACAAACCTAAACTGGTTTAGATTGAGCTATTGTGCAAAATATCTGAATACTAAAATGTGTACAATTACTCTGCTTCTCTGAATTTATACAATATATTGTCATTATCTGATTTCAGAGTATTTTTTTTTTCTTGAACGTGCATTCGTCAACATAAATGTAATCTTCTCTAGTTGAAAAATAGAATTATTCTGCAAAATAAATTTGTATAACAAAAATTATTTAAACTCTCTTGCTTCTCTGAACTGATTTACAGAACTGTTTAATTAATTTACTGTATTTATTATAATATACTCAGGTAATGTAATTAAATGACATAAATAAAATAAATCCCTTACTTTATTTGTTCAGCACAAAATAATATATATATACAAATATATATAATATATACAAATTTCTTTTTTGTAATGTTATCTTATCATTTTTTAATAAATAAATTATTAAATAAATATACAATATTATGTTTCTACAAAATTGTATTTGTTTATTGCTTTTAAGCTAGAATATGACAAAAGAATTGCATTTTCTGTACATATTCATCCACAATTCATTATATATAATTTTTTATATGTGTATGTCATAGTGTATCACTACTTTCCTTTTCTAACTGTTTTAGTAAGTTGTATAAAATCCTATCTATAATTTAGTTAAATATAGCTTTTAGTTTAAGTCTAATTTAATTGTGTTGGTTAAAATAAATAAATAAATCTGCTCTCATGTACTAATAACCTTATCACAACATAATTTGAAGATTGACATCCTACTCAATTAAAACTTGCACTTTAAATACCCTACGGCAGGGAATTCATTTCCTTGGTTATGTTTTATTTTATTTATTTTTTTTCCATCCAGCCTTATTTTTTAGCATGACATTAACATATAAATAATGAAGAGAGAGAAGCTCATTAGCGAGCATCTAACGAAACCTGTGTCCATCCGTCCTGACAGGCGTCATAAGGACAGCTCTGCCAAACATGATCCGGGAGAACCGGGAGCACTATCAGGTGGTGATTCAGGCTAAGGACATGGCCGGACAGATGGGGGGTCTTTCTGGGACCACGACAGTCAACATCACCCTTCTGGACGTCAACAATAGTCCTCCTCGATTCCCTCACAGTAAGAAATAAACCACTCTCCTCTCACCTCCATGTGTTGACCTGAGGGACACTGCAACTAGAACTGCACTTTAGAGAAACAGGTGTTACTTTTTGAAAAATTAAATGTGCCTTTCTCAAACAAAAACTCCTTAACTACTGTATTAAGATGCACTGCTGGAGAAAATAATTAATCACAAATGATTTAAAGGGATAGTTCACCCAAAAATGTTATTCTGTCATCATTTGGTTTATTCAATTCACCTATATCGCATGTCTTTGGACTGTGGGAGGAAACTGGGGGAAACCCACGCGAGCACAGAGAGAACATGTAAACTCAGCACAGAAACGTCGGCTGGCCTGGTAAGGACTTGAACCAGTGAGATTCTTGCTGTGATGGCAACAGTGCTAACCACTAGGCCGCCGTACCACCCTGTCTAGAAAGAAAGGAGGAGTAGGGGTGGAAGGGGGGATTCTTCAAAACAAAGATACTGAGGTAAGAAATTAGGAATTGACTTATTGGTGGATAGTGTATTAGCTAATGCTGGACCAGTCGTGTTCAATTATAAGCATGCGCTCCTCTCGAAATTAGTTTATAAATAAACCACACTTATATTCATATTATATTGCATTTATATTAATATAAAATTTACTCAGCCTCACTCACTCACTTTTCTTAGTTGTAATGTTGGAAACTGGAGCCCATTGACAACCATAAAAACACTATGGAACTAAACCTGCTACCTGTTTTTAACATATGTCAACATAGCTTCTTTTGTGTTTAACAGAAGAATGAAACTCAAACAGGCTTGGAACAAGTAAAGGGGAGTAAATGGTGACATAGTTTTAATTTTTATTGAACGATCCTTTTAATAAGCTGCATGTGGCCGTGCAAACATGTTAATAAAGATGATAATTACAGGTTTTACATGAAATTCAAATTTGTATCCTGCACAAAAATCTGGGTTGTTTCAATAGAAAAAAAAATGAAATACAGTTCAACCCAAATTATGGTTTAAAAATTAAATGTAATGTAATGTAATGTGTATTTATATAGCACATTTATTGTGTATGGCCATACACCCAAAGCGCTTCACAATCATGAGGGGGGGGCCTCTCCACACCACCCCCAGTGTGCAGCATCCACTTGGATCATGCGGCGGCAGCCACAGGACAACGGCGCCAGTGCGCTCACCACACACCAGCTATTGGTAGAGTGGAGAGACAGTGATATAGCCAATTCGTGGCTGGGGATGATTGGGAGGCCATGATGGGTAAGGCCCTTGGCCAGGACACCGGGGTTACACCCCTACTCTTTACGAGAAGTGCCATGGGATTTTTAATGACCACAGAGAGTCAGGACCTCGGTTTAATGTCTCATCCGAAAGATAAATAAAAAATTAAAACCAGCAGTTGGGTTTGTCCATATTTGAGCCAGGTTTTTTAGAGAGTGTTTGGTATATCAATTTAAGAACGGAACTGCAATTTCAAATTCCAACTTGACAGCAAACTTTATCCAAAACAATTTATAATGTATTCAAGCTACAATACCCTCCCAGGGAAGCAAATCCATGACCTTGGTGTTGTTGGCACAGTGATTTACCATTTAATTTAGCCCTTAATTTAATTCTTTAAATAAAAAAGATGTATTAAGTAGCCATGATTCCACATACAAAATGCTTCAAGCCACAAGGGAATGTTTGCAAATTGAGGCCTTAAAGGTACAACAGCAAAAACAGTCCATGTTAGGTCACATAAAACTAAATAATGACTCATTTTAGTGTGAAACATCTTGACTTTATTATTATATGGGAAAAAAATTCAGAGAACAAAAGGCTTAGAATAAGCCCAGCAGGTGTAAATCAAATGAGCGCTGGTTTGATTGCCAGTCAACTCTTAATAATTGATGTGGGCTAGATTAGCAGTGTTTATGAGGAGAATTGTGGCTGGACTTGCAAATAGACTTCGGCTCAATCAGCATATGAAATTAACCGTTCAGATGGCATGGGTTTCTCTGCAAGTCATATTTCATAAAAAACTGCAAACATGTACATTGTGGTTCAGTCGGAAATGCTCGGGGGCCCATTTCTGCGACTGACCAGAATGAATTACAATGTGAACTTGGAACAAAATCTCCAACAAAAGCGGCTTTTAGAGTGAGAGAGAGAAGGGGGGATAGAAAAAGAAGAAGACAGAGGGATGGGGAGAGAGAAAAAGAGCGCAGCAGGCGCTTCATTTGGGGTGATAATCCCTCTCTCTTTGCCACAGTCTCAAATCCAATACAAGAGCCACATCAGAAACAGTTTCTGCAAACTGGGTTTAAAAAGAACCTTCTCCAATGGCTCATCGGAGCTGAAATTCTATTAAAGAATAACCACTGAGAGGCAGCTCCGCTTTTCCCCCGAGAGGAGGATAAACAAATAGACAAATGCACGCTGAAGCACCTTTCCCGAGAACAAAGAGTTCGTACAAACACCTGACTGTTTACTCAATTGATTTATTTTGTTCTCCTTCTCCAGGTAACTACCATCTCTCCACTCCAGAGTCCACCGAAATCGGATCATCAGTGGGTCGGATCAAAGCATACGACGCGGATGTGGGAGAGAACGCTGAGATGTGGTACTCCATCCTGGATGGGGACGGGCAAGATGTGTTCAATATCATCACGGACAGCACCAGCCAGGAAGGGGTGATAATGGTGAAGAAGGTAAACTGTCACTAATGTTATAAAGTCTGTGTGAAGTGACGTTTGATTATCTGTTGGTTTGAGGTGGATTCATGTCAATTGATTGATTACCACTTTTTGGGGTGATGATTTGAGTCTGGTTTATCAGCTGCTTCTAATCTGTAATTAGATGTAAGATGGCGATGTACACTACCGTCAAATGTTTGGGGTCAGTACGATTTTTTAATGTTTTAAAATAAGCTTATTCTGCTCACCAATGCTGCATTTATTTAATCAAAAATACAGTACAAATTGTAAAACTGTGAAATGTTATTGCACTATAAAATAACTGTTCAAAAGTAGTTTATAATTTAATTTAATAATTTATTCCAGTGATTTTAAAGATGAATTTTCAGCTTCATTACTTCGGTCTTCAGAGTCACATGATCCTTCCGAAATCACTCTAATAATAATAATAATAATAATAATAATAATAATAATAATTATTATTATTATTATTATTATTATTATTATTATTATTAATGGTAATAGTAATAGTAATAGTAATAACAGCAATAATGACTGGAGGAATAATTTCATTTGAAACTACATACAATAAGAAAGCAGTTATTTAAAATTTTTATAAATATTTAACAATTTAACAATTTCTTTACATTTAATAAATGCCGCCTTGATGAGCAGAAAAATTTTCTTAAAAAAAAAAAAAAACTGACCCCAAACTTTTGACCGGTAGTGTATATTTAAAGCTTTTGGAAATGTTTGTATGTGATGTGTTTCTGTGCCCTCAGGAAGCCTTTTAAGGGACGCATACATTTTTTTTCCAAGTGTTACTGGAGTTCCCTATTTTTACTGTATTGGTAATCTTCAATCAAAATCTGACCAGTTTCTTCCAAGTTTGGAGTTACGGTTCTTCTTTGTTGATGTCAATATTCTTAACCACACCCCTCTTACCGTTAGTTTGCTACAAGGGAATGATACACAAAAAGAAAGCCAGACCACCAATTCAATATTTCATTTCTGATGTACATCAGAAATAAATGTCTCTGCAAATTCTGGTATAAGCAGACTTAAAATGTGCAGTATAGGACTGATACCTAGACTAAAAGACACCTGTGGGCCAAATTTAAACGACATGATGGTTTATATACCTGGTCCCTCCTCCTCTGATATGACACACATACAGGTTGCCATATTGTCGACGCCAACAAATCGTGAGCATGTCTGATGATCTAGCCCTACAATGTAAGCTGATCAGCTAATATTTATGTTTGTAATATTTGAATTGTTTGCAAAAAAAATAACCAACTCATATAGATTTTTATAACTCTGAATCTGCGTTGTATTACAAAGACTGCTGCTGTCTGCCAGGAGTTGCATTTTTGGCTGCACCATAATATATTGAGGCAGCAATCATAACTAAAATGACATACGCTATGTTTTCCAATAAAGTAATCTGGTTAAACTGGCAGTGGGCAGTTACACAGACCAAAACAAAGACACATTATGCACATTTTCAAAAGAGAATAACTGTTTTTCAGATAAAAAAGTATGTTCATTTAGCATGTTTTTATATCTGCAAACATATTATGGTATTTTTGTGATTTAGAAGCATCAAAGACGTACATACAGCACCTTTAAACATCACACTGTAAGTCGCAGCTTGGAAATAAAATCCAGACCATGTGACAGTTTCTCCTCATTCTCATTCTTTTATATGCACGCGCCTATACGAAGCGCAGTGCTTAGAAAGTAATCCCCTAAATCGAAGCCTTCGTGTCCTATCAACTTTACAAAGGTGCTTAATTCTATTCACAGCCCCAAAAGTCCCTTTTTCCCTTTTGTGTGGCGTAGGGATCTATTTGCCTGCTGAAATCTGCCTATAGCTTATTTCCTCTCTCTCTGTCAGGTCAGGCTTTGACGAAGCTCAGGCAATTATGCAAATCTTATTGCTTAAACTAGAATGAAAGATAGCTACGGAAGACGGCCTGAATGGGCGAAAGGTAAAAGATCGCACCTTGAGTCTTTAATCGTTTCATAATTAAAAGGCTGCATTAAAGCACGATGCCCTGCCTTTATAATAAAAGGCATTCAACTCAAAAGAAAAGGGATGGCGATAAGCACCCTTCAATGAATGTATGCAAAAACGAGGGAAAAGTTTAGGGCGACATCACAAGAGCATGTCGTTAATCTGTGACCGAATAGACCTGGGTTGAAAAAAAAAAAAATGAAAGTAAGCCTCCCTTTATTCAGTGCGACCTAACATCTTATCTTTTCCTCTTGTAACCTTTCTCTCGTTCAGCAACTAGATTACGAGAGCAGGAGATTGTACTCACTGCGGGTGCAGGTGACCAACACTCATATAGACCGACGCTTTGAGCAACAGGGGCCTTTCAGCGACACGGCGATAGTCCGGATCACCGTCACTGATGTGGATGAACCTCCGCTCTTCAGTCGATCACTGTACATTTTCGAGGTGGACGAAGACACCCCCGCTGGCAGCTCCATTGGGATAGTGTCAGCTCGAGACCCGGATACAGTCAGTCACCTGGTCAAGTGAGTAGATATATTGATGAACATCACAAACACTTAAGCATGAGAAGCTCAATTTAAATATGTTAAAGACACAGTATGTCATTTTCACCACTAGAGGGCGCACATTCACAACAAACAAAGCCGTAGTTTGATGTTGCGGTGACTAAGAATCATGGGAGTTGTGGTCTTTATTAAATCCTATGGAGCTCCTGCAGAAATCATGTTCATGGATGAGCTAAAGTGTAAAGCAATTATTATCATGGTAGCATGAAGCAGAGTAAAGCTGAAAGCAGTCAAAGCAAAAGAGACAGCTATACCAATTGCTGATGTAAGACGAGCACAGCGGAGCAGCAGAGCTTTCATTATGCCATAGTCCACCGCTTCCAGTTCTCCCACTCATGATCACATAGAGAAGAAGCAGCACTGTTTATCATACTAAATACATGTTAGGGTTCTGTTATAATGCTGCTCTATGCAGTCTAATAAAACACACAACATTTTAAAATATCCTTAGTGTTTCCTGGTTTTCTATAAGTAAATAATTGTGCCATTTTGGTGACTGTTGCTTTAAATTCAAATCAGATTGTGCTCCCAGCCCTCTTTTCAAAAAGGGGTGGGGCTATAAACGCCTATGTGTTACCATAGCGGCAGATTCAAAACTCAAATGGCAAATGGCTGCTTCTCACTCAGGGCTGTTTATGCTAATGAGAAAGAGATGGCCACTAATGGGTGGGGCTTTTCCCCCTCTGATGACAGGTACAAAGGGAGAATGTCAATTAAAGTGTTTCTACAGTGTTTTTATGAAGTGTGATTTTTACTAATAAATTTTTACCATTAGATTATGGTTATATTTACACACTGCTGCCACACAACTATGTTTAAACCCCTTACATGTTTGCATTTTAATAGGTCCTCTTTAAGAAGGGGATTATGTCATGAGGCTTGTTTGCTAAAAACAAATTAGATTGTGGTGCTTTTTTCAGATTACATCAGTCAGAAAAGAGAAATATTTGCTTTATCTCCTTAAGCTGTTACTGATTATTGCACACATTCACATTAAAAACATTACATTTTATCCCACGATAATACAACACAACAAATAGTGTAATAAATGTACTTTTAAAGTGAAAATCTAGACCTCCACTGTTAATAACTGTGTAAATGCATTCTGTCTGAGTCTGTGAAATAAAACAAAATTTTTAGCCATTAATGTTTCAACAAAAATTATCGCAGTCTGACTGACATCTAGTGATGAAAACAAAAACAAAACCCAATTATTTAAGGAGTGATTTCATTATATATGGGTCAAAGATTAAAACGGGTTTTCACGCACCAAAGCAATTTGTTGGTACATTGTGTCCTGTTTAATTGTTTTTTCTTATTTTTTGTGAATGAAACAGTGGCTATCATGAATTTTTACCATGATTGAAGACACCCACAAATACGGCATTTGGTGTAACAATAGTATAAATATAAAACTATTCTGAGGCATATTTAAAACAATAATAATTTGATGACATATTAAAAGACTCTATTTAAAGGGATAGTTCACTACCCAAAACATAAACATAACCTCATCATTTATTCTGCCTCATGTAGTTTTAAACCTTTATGCGTTTCTTTCTTCTGTCGAACACAAAATAGGATATTCTGAAGAATGCTGGTTGCTGGGACTTCCATAGTAAGAAAGAAAAATACTATGAAAATCAACGCACTTTAAAAAAAAGCTGGGTTCCACATGATCCATTTGTCAAGTCAATTCAAGTCAAGTCAAGTTTATTTATATAGCGCTTTTCACAATGTAGATTGTGTCAAAGCAGCTTAACATAGTTCTAGTAAAGTCCAGATTTCAGAGTTGAAGTTCAGTTTAGTTTAGTTCAGTGTGGTTTAATTTTCACTGCTGAAAATTCAAACACTGTAGAGCAAATCCACCGAAGCACAGTTCCACAAGTCCCGATCCGAGCAAGCCAGTGGCGACAGTGGCGAGGAAAAAAAAACTTCACCAATTGACGAAGTGAAGAAAAAAAAAAACCTAGAGAGAAACTAGGCTCTGTTAGGCACGACCATTTTTCATCTGGCCAAACTTCCTGTTCAGAACTGCAGTCTAGGCGCTGGAGGCTGAAGAAGCTGGACGTCCATTGTGGAGAAGCTGCAGGTGTGAGTAGGGCACCGGCAGGCGGTCAGGTTGGCCCGCAGGATCAATGTGGGGACTCGTTTATCACAGTGGTCATTCAGGAATCAGTCTCATGCACTCCATTTCTCCATGACGACCACAGCATCAGCTCGGGATACGACTTGGTCCAGGATTATGGATACCCTGGGATCATCTCTTCACAGGTCTTGGATTGCATCAATGGCGCTGCATAGTCTCTAGGGACCTCGGAATGAGTATCCCCAGGTGGAAATAGAGAATAAAGAAAATAATTAGCGTAGCTGCTGTTCATAGTGTAATTAAACGAGATGTAAATTTGTGTTGAGACAACATGAAGAAATCAAGTTAACTCATTTGTTTTTACAAATTTAAGTGGATGAACATAAAACAATTAAATTATCCTAAAAAAAAAAAAAAACGCAAGAATTGTGTTGTTTCAGATCATTTTAAATAAGTAGATTGAACAAACAGCATTTTTGAGTGTGGGTCCCAGCTACAAGCATATTTCAGAATATCTTATTTGGTGTTCAACAGAGGAAAGAAACTCAAATAGATCAAGTGAAGAGTGACATCATGAACTATCCCTTTAAGAATCCCAGTTCAGGCCCCAAATATTAATTAGTTGCCATTTCAAACAGTGACTATCATGCATTTTCACCATGATTGAAGACACCCACAAATACGCCATTCGGTGTAACAATAGTATAAATATAAAAATATTCTGAGGCATATTTAAAACAATAATAATTTGATGACATATTAAAAGACTCTATTGAAAGGGATAGTTCACCCCCAAAACATAAACATAACCTCATCATTTATTCTGCCTCATGTAGTTTTAAACATTTATGCGTTAGTTGGTGTTCAACAGAAGAAAGAAACTCAAATAGATCAAGTGAAGAGTGACATCATGAACTATCCCTTTAAGAATCACAGTTCAGGCCCCAAATATTAATTAGCTGCCATTTCAAACACTTATACGTTCCCACAGTTGTTCTGAACGTTGCTGTTTTTTAGTACAATTACCTCTTTTATCTCAAAAGATTTCAGAAAAAAATGTAACTCTGCATGATATGACCACTTTACTCTTTTATAGTTGTGAAACCGATGCTCGATTTCTGTTGAGCTCATTATATTACTTTCATTACCATCCAAAGGCTTATTTAGCTAATAAGGAGGCTTCTGTTAACAGATAATCTTAGCCATTGTAACAGGCAATTTAATGGTCCAGTAGAGATTTGAACAGAGGGACTTGGTAATTAAATGCTTTTCAATATGAAGCTAACAAACAAGTGGCTCCTTTTCACCTTAGACGAAAAAAAAAAAAACTCACGTTCAACATCCAGAGGGGAAAAAATAACCAAAACGTCGAAATGGCACCTTGAAAAGTGCCTCCCCGAAGCATCTCAGAAACTAAAGTTCATTATGAAGTATGAGAATCAAGCAGAAAGCATCTTCGCCTTGCACATTTTGGGTGTTGATCAGATGTTTTGTGCTCGGTTAAATCCAATCCATCAACATGTTCCCAAGCGTGTGCGTGCGTGTGTTTGTGTGTATGTGTGTGAAAGCGGGGGGAAAAGCAAATTATTCATGGGGCCTCAGTTGGTGATTTCCCTCCGGAAGTTTGGCAAGATGAATACAGGCGCTGTTTTATCTCCCCCCCTCTCCCCCCCTTCCTTTCAGAGTTTATAAGTCACAAAGTTGATGTGAAAGAGTGTGTCTTGTCTTCTGAGTTGGCACATATATATACATACGAGAGACATATTTCTAAAAAACCCTGTCCTTCTGGCTCGCTCATGCACGTCACACTCAGTTGCATATTTAAATGTCAGTGGAATATGTAAGCTGACATTGATAAATGGGTTTAATAGGAAAGATTTCCTTTTCTTATTTCGTGAAAACAAAAGGCAGGGGATCAGCAGAGTGATTAGCATTCGGGCTCTTTCAAACGAGCCACTTCAAAATTCACAACACGCAATGTGCGGTTAAGGATAATTGATAGTTGCTAGTTGCTTCAGCTAGGAAGGTGCTCGTCACAGCTGGCTATTCAACGCATAACGCATAATTGATTACTTTAAATTTGAGCATTTATTGGCTCTGCGGTGACACTTTTCCATTGTGAGAAATGGCAGAGCTAGGTGTCCGGTTTTAAATGCTAGTGTGCTGCTTTTGCTAACTTAATCTGTTTGACATGATATACAGTTGAAGTCAGAATTATTAGCCCCCCAATTTCTGTTTAATGGAAAGAAGATTTTTTTTTACACATTTCTAAACATAATAGTTTTATTAACTCATTTCTAATAACTGATTTAATTTATATTTGCCATGATGACTGTACAGAATGTTTTCCTACATATGTTTTTAAGGTACTAGTATTTAGCTTAAAGTGACATTTAAAGGCTTAGCTAATTAGGTTAACTAGGCAAGTTAGGGTAATTAGGTAAATCATTGTATAATGATGGTTTGTTCTGTAGACAATCAAAAAAAATTGCTTAACGGGGCCAATAATATTGACCTTAAAAAGGTTTTTAAAAAATTAAAAACTGCTTTTATTCTAGCCGAAATAAAACAAATATGACTTTCTCAAGAAGAAAAAATATTATAGGAAATACTGTGAAAAATTCCTTGCTCTCTTAAACATCATTTGGGAAATATTTGAAAAAATAAAAAATAAATCACAGGAGGGCTAATAATTTTAACTTCAGCTGTGTAGTGCACAAAATCACAGTGGAATTAGATGTAGGTAAATTAATGAATCAAATGCAAATATTCCTATGAATAACACTAATGAAAGACTTTATTATGATACTTAATCTTTTGGTATTTTGGGGAAAACACAATGAAAAATCAGTTTTGATTTAATGCTTCAATCAACTGATTAATTAAACGAACATCTCTTCAGTTATCAAAAATAGTTCAGAATATAAAATCCAAATTTACTGATTTCACAAACCCCCGTCTGTTTAATACAATACTTAACAGTAATTTTATCCCTTTTGAAGTTATACAGTAGTTTTTATAAAGTTTAAGGAAGTAAATTAATAATACAAATGTATATATAAATAATTGTATTTAAAACTAGTAAATAAAAAATTAAATGAACGAATGAATGAATAAAAAATTAATTAATTAATTAATTAATAAATAAATAAATAAATAAATAAATAAATAAATAAATAAATAAATAAATAAATAAATAAATAAATAAATAAATAAATTTGAATTTGTTTAATATAATACTTAACAGAAATTTGATACCTTTTGAAATTATGAAGTAGTTTTGAAAAGTTCAAAGAAGTAAATAAACAACATAAATGTATTTATAAATATTTGTATTTAAAACCGGGTGGCGCAGTGGGTAGCGCTGTCGCCTCACAGCAAGAAGGTCGCTGGTTCGAGCCTCGGCTGAATCAGTTGGCGTTTCTGTGTGGAGTTTGCATGTTCTCCGCGTGTTCCTCCAGGTGCTCCGGTTTCCTGCACAAGTCCAAAGACATGTGCTATAGGTGAATTGGGTAAGCTAAATTGTCCGTACTGTATGTGTGTCATTCCGCTGTGGCGACCCCGGATTAATAAAGGGACTAAGCCGAAAAGAAAATGAATGAATGAATGAATGAATGAATGAATGAATGAATGAATGAATGAATGAATGAATGTATTTAAAACCAAGTAAACATGTAAATGAATGAATGAATGAATGAATGAAGGAAGGAACAAATAAATAAATAAATAAATAAATAAATAAATAAATAAATAAATAAA
>CAIGQV010019178.1:7317029-7332048 GCA_903798115.1 Danio jaintianensis | reverse complement strand
TAAATAAATAAATAAATAAATAAATAAATAAATAAATAAATAAATAAGTAACTCTTTCACATCAAGTTTTAAGGGTCTAAAATATCTAAAATATCTATATCTAAAATATCTAAAATAACTCTGCATTTACTTATTTTATAATATAAAAAAAAAAAAAACTTTAATACTACCCTCAATCACCAGTACAGCTAACTGGCATTTCAAGCTTTAAATAGTTGAATTAACCCCGCTGTGTATAGCGAAGGCTTTTCAATCGATTGTGGTATAAATACATTTCCATCTGGAAGGTTCAACTTCTGGTGAATCAGTGTGGCAGAAATCACAACCATAAAACCACTCGAAGTGAAAAAGCAATTGAAAAGGACAAAGCAGAGGATGATTACTAGAAAATCTTCAAATCATTGAAAGTTCCCTGGAGCAGAGTTAAAAATCAATAATTAACTCGTGTGCGTCAATTTAAAAACATTACACATAGCTCTGCAGAGGACACAAAATGTCAGTGGCAAAAAAAAACAACATAAAAAATATTTCTCTTTTTATATATACTTTCACTGACTGATTTCTTTGCCAGCATTAGCCCTGATTCATTAATACAAATACAGTTTGTTTAAACAAAGCCACTGTTGTTGCTTTTTTAATGAAAAACTAAATAATTTTCCACTATACGGGCATATACTACACTATACTACACATTACAGATTCATAAGACTGTTCATAAGTGTTCATAAGACTGTCATTAAAATGTATAATCCTGACCTGACACGTCATGAATGTGAATGAGATTGCATACTTGTAACAACTGTCATCAGTGGTGTAAAGTAACAAATTACAAATACTCAAACTACTGTAATTGAATAGTTTTGCTTAGAAATTGTAATTTACCAAGTAGTTTTAAAAATGTGTACTTTTTCTTTCCCTTGAGTACATTTTTAGTGCAGTATCGGTACTTTTACTCCACTACTTTCCTTCAACCTGCAGTCACTACTTTATTTTTTCTTGTCTGTGGGGATTAGAAAAATCAGTCCTGTGATTCCTGTCTAATCAAATCACACATAAAAGGTAAATCGCATCATAATGAACAACCTCAAGACATGAGCGATTTATAATGGCAGCAAACTGTTTGGAAGCATTAAAAGTGTCCAAAAGAAAATGTCCAAAATCTTTACACGCATTGACCCAGAGACTGTTTAGATGCATGTCACTGATGAAAAGATGATGGCCGAAATGGCCCTAAACAACCAGCAGGCATAAGTCGTCACCATGACATTAAATTGACGTTGTACCCCAACGTTGTGGGGACGTTGCATTTTGTTTGGAAATTAAACGTCATTAAACGTCAAACGTCAATGTCCAACCTAAGATCAACGTCTAATGATGTAACAGCTTGACGTTGTGTGGACGTTACCACTATGAGACGTCTATCAGATGATGGATTTTGGTTGCCATACCTGACGAATAAATGTCAGTATTTGACATCAATATGATGTTGGATTTTGGTCACTTTCGAACATAACCTAAAATCAACCAAATATCAACGTCATTTAACGTCGTTATTGGACATCAAAATAATGTTGTCCTTTAGACGCTGGCTAGACATTGAATATTGGTCACCTGACGTCACGACCTAAATCTAACCTAATATTAACGTCTTATGACGTTGTGTGCCTGCTGGGCAATAACTAAATGCACTACAGAATGTTACGTTTACACACATCCACAAATTACATGTAAATGCATCAGCTTTTTACAGCGTAATACTCACTACTCACTACTCAAGTACTTTTGAAAGGTCTACTTTTTACTCATACTTTGAGTAATATTTACAACAGATACTTTTACTCTACTTGCACTACATTTCTAGGCAAGTAATGGTACTTTTACTTAAGTATGATTTTTCAGTACTCTTTCCACCACTGACTGTCATTAAGTGTCATTCGCTCAGTTATGACATTTGAAATGCATTTTTTTTTTTTGCCTCAACTACAGTGGTAAAAGATGAATTTGTCATTAAAATGACATTAAATATTAATGATGCTGTCAAAAATAATTTCATAGTGTAACGACACTTTTAATGAGACATTTTAATACAAATACAGTTTGTCCCACTGAAAACGTGATCAGAAAAAATATTCATAACACAATTATAATGCCTCATGACAATCATGTTTATAATAGATTTATGAAAAGTTTTGTAGTCTTGGTAATGTCAAGTTGACGAAGATGAAGATGTACTGTATTGGTTTATGTCAAGTTGTCATAACAAACAATGTCATCTTTGCATTTAAAATGACATAACTGACACTTAATAACACTTGTCATAAGCATGCCTAAAATCTCATGTCTCATGTCATGATTATAAAGGTTTCATGTTTCATGAAAAAGCCTTCAGGTAAAGTGTTACCCAGATTTATCAGTAAATACATATACAACTGTTATGTACACTCTCAGAAATAAAGGTACGAGAGCTCTCACTGGGGTGGTACCTTTTCCAAAGGAACACATTTGTACTTAAAAGGTTTATATTGGTACCTCAAAAGTATATATTAGTACCTAAAACATTTAAGAGGTACAATTTAGTACTTTTTAGGTACTAATATGTATCCCTGAGGTATTAATATGGACCTTTTAGGTACAAATGTGTACCTTTTGAAAAGGTACCACCCCAGTGACAGCTCTCGTACCTTTATTTCTGAGAGTGTATCAGACTGTATCTATACCAAAAAAAGCCTATAAAATTACTATTATATAATTCAAAACCATTTGGCATACAATGCTCAAAAGCAGAAATCAAGAAAAAAGTGTTTGCTCCATGCCTTAAATGTGCCAGAATGATTTTTTTTATTATTAGTTAAACTTTTGAAGCCTGTTAACAAAGAATGTATGACTTTTAGATCATTTTTATTGCAGTTTTAACAAGGAACATTTTTGTTCTCAAGGTCCTGAGTTTATTTATTTTATTTATTTATTTTTTGTACCACGTGTAAAACATATTTATAAAAAGGAAAAGAGGCTGAACTATTAACATTTCAACTACAAATACGTTTTTGTGGTCAGAATTGATGCTGACCGCGTTGACAGAAACAAAATGAAAAAAAATAAATGAACCAACCAACCAACCAACAAAAAAGTCAACAAATGTCCATAAAAATGGGTTTGAGCAATAGTTACATATACTTAACACCAGTGTTGGGCATGTTCCTTTAAAAAAGTATTTAGTTACAGTTACTAGTTACTTCTCACAAATAGTAACTGAGTTAGATAATTATGAAAGTAAGTAATTACCAGGGAAAGTAACTATTGCGTTACTTTAAAAAGTAATTTGTCAAATGACTATAAAATAAATATAAAACACTGTACACTAATCTACACTATTTTAATGTTGTTGTGGGACAATGTGAGAGACAACGGCAGAATGTCCTCAACTATATATCTAGCTATTATGCTAATTCTGTCTGAGTAATAAGTGTTTGCAATGGAGAAAAAAATAAGTTTTATTTGCTTTGACGTCGTGGCTTTGTCTCCTCCTTTGGTAGCAGAGCTCACGTTATCACCTGCATAGCCACAAATTTTGTGGCGGCATGTGACGACGTGAGGTGCTTCATTAGATTAGAATTACTTATCACTGACGCAAAGAGACTCTTATTATCTGGGCATAGGTTGCACGATACATAAACATTCTTACCTTTCACCTTAACGAGGGAAAAGTAGTGCTTATATTTCTAGTTTGCAAGCGCTACCTTTGAACTTGTGGGATTTGCCATCCTTCTGACTCCTGGTTGTTGGTGGTGTGTGCGACTGACTGTACGTGTACTTGTGTAAACACCCGCCCTATTCTGCTTCTGGTTGGCAAACGATGGAAATGTACTCTATCTAAGAAAATCATCATGTTTTCAGACACCAATCATCATTACTGGTTGGTTATGTGTCCCGCCCCAGCCCAAACACACACACACACACACCAGAGAATGAGAGGTCCTATGGCTGAGAGAGACGCTGCTCACATGAAAACCGCTTCAGTGTGCAATCATAGTAACGCGCATTTTATTGTCAGTAACGGTAACGGCGTTGTAACGGGAGAAACAGAAATTAATTTGATTACTCGTTACTGAAAAAAGTATCGCCATTAGTAACGCTGTTTATTTATAGCGCCGTTATTCCCATCACTGCTTAATACCAAGAAAATAATAATAATAATAATAATAATAATAATTTACACGGCACAATGTAAAAGATAAACTGTATGTTGATACGTGCACTTCAGGAAAAAAGTGACATAGGTGACATAATGATGTGCAATTAGTTGTTCTATGTACTACAACATGCAAAACAGGACCATGGAAGTAATATTTAAAAGCACCTGATATAAACCCCTTAATCATAACATAATCTTATTCAGAATCAGGCAAATGATCAGATTACTGATGTCTATTTAAACGTGCGCGGTGAAACCTCAGAGTAAACGTACTGTAACCCACATCCTTCAAGCTGCAAAAGAGAAAGCCGTGGCTAAAAGGCTGTCAAATACGACATCTCAGCTGTACAGAAGGCATGTGGGAGACTTTGAAGCCAGCTGAAAGAAGGCTTTATGATCTGATGAGGCTAAAAATTTTGCTTTTTGGGCCATTAAAATAAACGCAGCGTCTGGCGTCAAAGCTAAACACAGAGCATTAGCAGAAAGCCATCATCCCCACTGAGAATCGTGGCGGTGGGCAGCTTCATGCTGAGGACCATATACGCTTCTCCCCGGCAGCTCCTGGAGGGCTCGTGAGGGTAAAATAAATGCAGTAGAAATACACAGAAGTCCTGGAGGAACACCTAATGGGGTCTGCCAGACACCTGCAGCAGGAGATTTGTTTTCCAGCAAGATAGTGACCTGAAGCGTGAAGTCCAAGTTAGACATGGATTTAAAAATAAAATAAATAAAAAAAGAATGTTTGTGTCCTGGAGTGGACTGAGTTCGGATTTCCAACTGAGCTTTTATGGGTAGACATTCAGTCATGATCTGATCACATGTGACCTGACTGAGATTGAGGACTTGGGGAATGGGAGGGAAAAAGAAAGTAAGTAGAAAACCTAATGTTTAAAGCAGATGGATGTTTACTAAAAACAGACTTGAAGAACGTGAACGATTATGCAAATTAGGGTCGTGCATTATTCAGGATTAAATTGAACAAACAATTCCTGCATTTGATTTCAACAGGTAAAAAAATGAGTATGGAAAAAGGAAATTTTTAAGTGGACACAGCAAGCATTTTGTGTGTGTGCGTGCGTGTGTGCGTGTTTAAAGGGATTGTTCACCCAAAAATAAAAATCCTGCTATTATTTACTCAATCTTGATTTATAAAAAAAAAAATTCTGTTGAACACAAAAGATGATATTTTGAAGACTGTTATAAACCTGCAAACACTGGTTTCCATTGTATTAGTTTGGGGGCGGCACGGTGGCGCAGTGGGTAGCGCTGTCGCCACACAGCAAGATTTCTGTGTGGAGTTTGCATGTTCTCCCCATGTTTGCGTGGGTTTCCTCCGGGTGCTCCGGTTTCCCCCACAAGTCCAAAGACATGCGCTATAGGTGAATTGGGTAAGCTAAATTGTCCGTAGAGTATGTGTGTGAATGGGAGTGTATGGGTGTTTCCCAGTGATGGGTTGCAGCTGGAAGGGCATCTGCTGCGTAAAACATATGCTGGATAAGTTGGCGGTTCATTCCGCTGTGGCGACCCCTGATGAATAAAGGGACTAAGCTGAAAAGAAAATGAATGCATGAATGAATGTATTAGTTTGTCCTACTATGTATATACATGGTTACAGGCTTCCAACAATCTTCAAAATATCCTCTTTTGTGTTTGACACAACAAAAATAAAATAAAACAAAACATGCATAAATGATTAAATTACAGAATTAAAAAATTTGGATGAACTATCCTTTTAATTGCTATCTAATAGTTGTCTAAACATGGACATCTTGCCCAAAACAAGGCTTAAACAGCCTAAATAAATGATAACCTAACATTAGACTAGTCTAATGTGAAGTCTATTAAATCTCTATATTTGGACTATTGTTACATTCATTCATTCATTTTCCTTCAGCTTAGTCCCTTTATTCATTATGGGTCACCACAGCGGAATGAACCGCCACATTATTTTTCACATTATTTCCGATAATATTTGTTCTTCTGGAGAAAGTCTTCTTTGTTTTATTGCGCCTAGAAAAAAAATATTTTTTTTATTTTTGAAAAACATTTTAAGGTCAATATTATTTCGTAATTAACCTAGTAAAGCCTTTAAATCTCACTTTAAGCTGAATACTAGTATCTTGAAAAAATATCTAGTAAAATATTATGCACTGTCATCATGGCATAGATAAAAGAAATCAGTTATTATAAGTGATTTATTAAAACTATGATGTTTAGAAATGTGTTGAAAAAAAAAAATCTTCCGTTAAAGAGAAATTGGTGAAAAGTATACAGGGGGGCTAATAATTCAGGAGTGCTAATAATTCTGACTGTATTTAAAAAAAATAAATTAAAAACATGAAAATTTTGCAGTGTGTTTGCAGTGTATGCATGTACAGTATGTAAGTAGACATTTCCTGTCATTCTGATACAAACTCCAGTTCAAATTCCTGTAAGCTGTGGCTAATTCAATTCAAAATGCATGCGCTGAAAAGGAAACAATTGATCTTTGCATACCACTGATGCAAATAATGATTTAGTCCTTGAGACCCAATTTGCTGAAATGTTTCTACGTTCACACGAAAGAATATTTTCTTTCTGTTGATCACTGTCAAAAGGCCAATTAAATCCTAGAACAACAGAGTATAAAAACTTCTAAGAGAGTGAACACTTTTTTATAGACACCGTAAACCAAGTGTGGACCAGCATGGGAATTCAATATCTAGTCCTTTCAGCAGGGTAGTTTGTGGCCGTGCTCTTATCACATAGAGGTGCAATGTATAGTTTGTTGTGCTCAGCATGGAACTAACATCAATACGTTTGACGAGCACAAATTTGTTCTCTAATAGAGATGTCAAATCAAATACGTCCCACCGTTTGAAGGAAAATTAAACCAGTCTGGGGTGATTTATTTGGCGGCCTGCACCAGCACTGTTGTGGGTCCTTTGATTATGGGTGTGTGATATACCCGTTTTCACTTCCTGGGGCTGTGTTTACAACGCTTTAAAACACTGAGGACGCTCCGTTCCTGTGCCTGGGCATAATCAGAGCTCCATTGTCTTGCATTCATTACTGTCATTCTTGCTTCAGATACACCATTGATCGCCACACAGACCTGGAGAGGCTGTTTAACATCGATTCCAACAATGGGACCATCAGCACACTGCAGGCGCTGGACAGAGAAACCTCCAAATGGCACAACATCTCGGTTCTGGCCACGGAGCTCAGTAAGTTTGCTTTGTGGTTATTTGTTGGATCACCATACAAATGAGATAATTGTGTGAAGATTTACGTACAACAGTAGCTATGTTTCCATCCGAAGATGCGCAAAACTGGAATATGGCATAAAAGACTTGCGAATAAAAAAAGCTACGTTTCCATCCAATGAGTCAACAAAATTGTCACTTCCTGATTAACTGGATCAAAAGTAAAAACGGAATTTGCTGCGGTAGGAGAAGCTGCATCTTTTCTTTATTTAATAAATGACTTGCGCCTCAGAAGACAATGCCGACACACAATGAACGCGTGGTGGCGTTTGAATGCGTGAGACAAGGAGCACAGACGCTCTTGATTCTGGAGGTAATTAATAATATAATAACACTAATACTGAAATGGTTAAGGCGTTTTAGAATGACCAAAACAACATTTCAGATGTTTTACAATGTGGTCAGCCGGCTGGTTTGTCCATTCACATTGTCCATTTTATCATCACATGATCTTAAATGATTTTTTTTTTTAATGCACATACTTAAATTTGTTCGGTAAAAGCGTTTCCATCATAGTTTATGCACATTTTTTCTTATCAAATAAAACGTTTATCCCTCTTAGTTATGCGCATACGTTTTTATGTGTATTTTCAAAATGTGTGCACATTTTGGTGTTTCCATCAACCATTTTTTTTTATGCGCAGATCCAAACGCGCATAAAAATAAGTGGATGGAAACATAGCTAATGTGTAGAAATCTAGCCTTTTAAACAGTTGGATCACGCTAAAATGTACTCATCTTAAATGGGATTTTCATTCATATTTGATTCAACAATTGAACTATTCTTTGAAAATAAATTGAGATATTTCTGTTCCTCCGATGAAACTGTTTTCGAAAGGGGTCAAAATACAAATCCATATCAATCAAACAGTCTAATACAAGTCTTCTGAAGAGAGCTTTTTTTTAACAATACATTGTGATGGCTGCTTTCAAAACAATTTCATGATGCTTTTGTTTCGAAATGGTGGTTTCGGAACGTGTATGAAATTCTCAGGGTTATGCGATTTCAGTAAACGGGTTTTTTTTACGTTATTACTGTCTTTTAAACATTTAGAAAATTTAATGGTGCTCCATCTGGCGGTGACAATATAATAAAATCCACATTGCTTCATTCAGATCACTCTCCAGTGGGGAATCACTGAACAGGTTTCATAGTTTTTACCTGATCTCAGATCAGTTTTACCAATTTGTAGACATTTAATAAGACATTTTTTTTTTTTTTTATGAAAAGGAATAGTAGTCAATGGTGCCTTTCTGCCCTGTTTAACAGAACCCACCATAGACAAACAATATACAGTCAACAGTTGACTGTATAAGGCTTGAAAATGTATAAAATAATGCATATTATGCAGACACTTAATATTTAATTATATTAGATGATACACTATGTGCATTTATAGGTTGTGCTTTAAATGTAAAGTTTGCAATATGTTTGAAAAAGTCAATGCTAATGCATGTTTAACTGAGTTTTGTTGCATTTACATGGTTTTGACCACCAGGACCACATTTGATGTTTCAAATGCTTCGAAACAATTGGTTCAGTTGTTTTGAAGCTTTGAAAAGCTTTGTTTCTCCCATCACTACCTGCCTGACTAGTAAGTTTCCCAAACTCAGTCTTGGAGGGAGTTTAGCTCCATCCCCAATTGGACACACCTGAACCAGCTAATCAAGCTCTTGCTAAGTGTACTAGAAACATCCTAGCAGGTGTGTTGAAGCAAGTTGGAGCAAAACTCTGCAGGACATTGGCCCTCCAGGACCGAATTTGGGAACCTTGCTGTAGAAGCTCAAATGTGTCACGACTCACAAGACTGAAAATAATTCTTTTAATTACTTTTATCTGTGTTTTTGTCCTGTCACTGCCATTCTGTTGCACTGTGGAAGCTTCTGTCATGAAAACAAATATGTAAACATACATGGCAATTTCTGATTCTGATTTGCCTGCCAAGGCTCAGATGTGTCATGAGACATGCAAGAATAAACCTCATTGGCTCTTGTGGAAATTTGAGCTTCTAACAGCATCATTGTTTGCTGATCAATAAATAATCCTAAATTGAATCTGTTCGTCATATAAAGTGATTGTGCCTCTTCAGAAGACTTTGATTAAACAGCTCAATTCATACAGTATGTATTCTTTTTTTCTTTCTTTCTTTTTTTAAATGTCTTAATGATTTAAGGTGCCAGAGGTTTGAATAAACAAACTTCTAATGGAGGGACAGAAATCTCTCAGATTTGATTAAAAATATCTTCATTTTTGTGCCCTGAAGATGAACGAAAGTCTTATGGGTTTTAAACAACATGAAAGTGAGTAAACAATGACAGTTTTCATTTTGGAGGGAATCAATATTTCAATGGTGAACTAGTTACAGCTCAAAATTAATTTTAACCTTTTTGTTGTTGTTGTTGTTGTTGTTGTTCCAAGCTATTAAAAAGAAAGTGCTTTAAAATGTTCTCAGGTGGACTAAAATTTCGAGTCTCGAGTTCAAGCCTCAAGACATTTGCAGAAACGGCGTCAACCAAAGCCCTACAATAAATGACTGATGACAAAAATCAAACTGTCAACTTGAGTTGTGGTTTAATTCATGTTTTCGGCATTCTCTGTAGAAGAATATAGGCCTGGGGTAAAAGGCTGAAAGACAAATACAGGGAAACAAAATTAGAGCTCTTGAATGCAAACTTGAATATCTTCTGCAATTGCTGAAATGCATTCATCACTGGCTTCTAGGTACTGCCCTGCAAACCCGAGTGCCGGTGTTTATCAAAGTGCGAGATGTGAATGACAATGCGCCGGAATTTGCCATGTACTATGAGACCTTTGTCTGTGAGAATTTCAGAGCCGGTCAGGTATGCTGCTTTTTCATGTTTATTCATTGTTTTATGCAAATATTTGACTAAACGCTTCTGTTTTGTTTTGTTCTTCTGCTGTTTTATTGAGCTTTAGTGCTTCATTTATCACTAGGAAGCTTTGCTATTCAACACAGTACATAAAACAAAAACAAAAAAAAATGAAGTGAAATAACAGTTGAAGAATCGTAGCTTTTTATGTCTTCAGCTCATCCAGACCATAAGCGCTGTAGACACTGATGAACCTCTCGTTGGACACAAGTTTGTCTTCAGTCTCAGCACGATCAATCCGAACTTCACCATCTTCGATAATGAAGGTAATTATATGAAATCTTGTTCGTGCATCAGGGATAAAGGAAAAAATAAGTTGTAAGGTAAAGTTAAGGTAAATAAAGAATACAATGGTGAGATAACCTTTTATCTCTGATTCTGAAAAAAAATAATAATAATTTCATTATTACTATTATTATTGTTATTATTATTATTTCACAATTTTCTAAACTAATATATTGTAAAAAAAAAAGTAATAAAAAATATCTAAAACAGTTATATATTATTTAAATAAACAATATATTATTTTTCAAGATACTGAAATAAATAATCAAATCTGTATAATAATAATAATAACAATTTAATATATAAATATATAATAATAACAACAATTTAATATAATAATAATAATAATAATAATTCAATCTATAAATAATTTAATATATAAAGATTTTAATATATAAATATATAATAATAACAATTTTATATAATAATAATAATAATTTTATATATAATAATAACAATTTAATATAATAATAATAACAATTTAATATAATAATAATAATAATAATAATAATAGTAATAATAATAATAATTTTATTCCTTTTTCACTCAAAGGTTCGAAGCAAGGACAACCAGTATTAGCCATTTAACGTTCATTATTATTATTATTATTATTATTATTATTATATTTTTTTTAGATATATAACTATGATTTATTTAATTCTATTTGGTGCTACTAGAGCAACACACACATCGCTGCATCACCCAACCAGAATCTCATTATTGTTCATACACTTGTACTTGTACTAAAAAACACAACTCAATATTTAGCTTTTGTAAACAGCCCAGTCCATCACTCTCCCCTCATTATCTCAGCATCTCTTGAAATAATTGTCTTCTAGACAACACAGCGCGGATCCTGACCCGCCGGGGCGGCTTCAACCGCAGAGAGATGAGCTCATACCTGCTGCCCGTCGTCATCTCAGACAATGATTACCCCATCCAGAGCAGCACCAGCACGCTGACGGTCCGCGTCTGTGCCTGTGACAGTCATGGAAATGCGCAGACGTGCAGCACCGAAGCCCTGCTGCTCTCAGCCGGACTCAGCACCGGAGCCCTGGTGGCCATTCTACTCTGCATTTTAATACTACTGAGTAAGTGTTGAACTCTTTTAAAAGCCAGATTAAGACTGTGTTTAGCTATTTAAAAACATTTACAGGGCCCTGTGTGGTGTCTCTATGAACATGCTGCCCCTGGACAGATGCCCAATCGCCCATATGGTTCATCCGGCCCTGCTTTAAGCAACACTGAACAGCCTTTCTGCTTGCAGCATTTTTGTTTTAGCGGTTCTCATAAGCCTCAATTTCTTTGAAGGATTTCATTATCATCTATAGCACACTGATGTAACTCAGAGTTTCAGCTAGATTCATGCGGGTAAATTTAAGACATTTTAAAGACCTTTTTAAGACTAACTGAAGAAAAATTAAGGGAAAAGACAACAATATTATTATGTTGGGAAAATTCATTCATTCATTCATTTTCTTTTCGGCTTAGTCCCTTTATTAATCTGGGGTCGCCACAGCGGGATGAACCGCCAACTTATCCAGCATTTGTTTTATGCAGCGGATGCCCTTCCAGCTGCAACCCATCACTGGGAAACATTCATACACACTCATTCACACACATACACTACGGACAATTTTAGCTTACCCAATTCACCTATACCGCATGTCTTTGAACTTGTGGGGGAAACCGGAGCACCCGGAGGAAACCCACGCCAACACGGGGAGAACATGCAAACTCCACACAGAAATGCCAACTGACCCAGCCGAGGCTCGAACCAGCGACCTTCTTGCTGTGAGGCGAACGTGCTACCCACTGCGCCACCGCATCGCCCCATGTTGGGAAAATACACTGCAGAAAAAATGCCTTTTTTACTTTGAGTTTTTGTCTTGTTTCTAGTCCAAATATGCAAAGATTCTTAAATCAAGATGCATTTTCTAGACAAATAAAAAACATTGGGTCTCATTCACTAACCAATGTGTATGCACATATTTATCTGTGAAATGTGCGTATCATGATTAGTCAAAACTTACTACATGCATACTAAAACTTATTCTAAATGTATAAAATAAATTGAGAACAACTTATACCACTTTTACACAATAATCATGTTGTATCTATATAGAATCATGTGTATGTATATGTATACACACAGTTGAGGGCAAAATTAATGGCACTCCTGTGCAATATTTATCATTTTTATTATTATTATTTTAAATAAGTGATATTTAATGATTTTTTTTTACAGTATTTCCTATCATATTTTTTCTTCTGGAGAAAGTCTTTGTATATTTGTAGTTCGGTTAGAGTGTAAGGTCAATATTATTAGCCTCCTTAAGCTTTTTTTTTTTTACTGGCTACAGAACAAACCATTGTTATACAATGACTTGCCAACGAATCCAGATATTTCCATTGCTTTTCACTTTAAAATTAATCACACGAAGATACAATTCCTCATGAAAATGAATGCCATGGTCATAATTTCAGACTTTATGCTCTTATTTAAGACATTTCTTAGGGCTTAGAATAGCAATTTAAAGCATTTTAATACTTTTTTAAGACCCACAGAAACCCTGTAACTACATTACAAACCAAAGTCAACAAAAATAAGAAATAAAGTGGTTATGCACTGCAAACAACCTGGCTCAAAAAGAGAGTTTCTGGCAATTTCTGTTGTTGTGTTTTACCTCTTCAGGTCAGAATTGCAATGTTTCTGTGATTGAGTCTAACATCTGTTGGATGTGTTTACTTTATGTGAAGGTACTTTAATCTCCTTCTGATGAGGTGGAGACTGTACTTTGGCACAGTGTTGTGATTGGCTGTGGTCTTCAGAAGTGGCCACACTTTATGTTCTACACGTTTCTAGCAGAACTGCAAATCTCCTGCAGAACTGTTGGTTTATGGGTCCTTGTTCATACTTATACTTCTAGTTTCAGAGTTTCCAAAAACATGGAATTTTATGGAATCGTAGAATTTTAAAAGGTCTATTCCAGGCAGTCAGGGAATTTTATATATTTTTTGTGCAAGTCATGGAATATCAGGGACTTTTGTTTGTTACTATCAAAATGTAATTCAAGAGTTCGGCCTTAGCTGATGATTGATTATAAAGCATGTTTGGCATGCTGTCCCGGGAGAGAGCCCTGAGCTCATGAGATCCTCGAGCCCGGGGCTCCCTTCCATTGCAGGGCGAGAGGGGAGTTTGAGCTCAGGTAGGTCTCGAGAACTCCCCTGCTTGATAAAGGTGAATTTGAATTATGAATAATTATGGAGAGAAATTGCTGAATTAATCACTCGTCTATGGTGTCGATTTGGTTGGTCAATTTACTTATGTTACATGTTTTTGGTCTGTGGGAGGAAACCGGAGAGCCCGGGGAAAACCCACGCAAACATGAGGAGAACATGCAAACTCCACACAGAAATGTCAACTTGGCAAGGTAAAGGCTTGAGCAAGTGACATTCTTGCTGTGCGGCAACAGTGCTAACCATTGGGCCTCCGTGCTGCCCTGTCGAGGAAAGGGGAGGAGTAGGGGTGGAAGGGGGGATTCTTCAAGACAAAGATGGTAAGATACTCTGGTTATTTATAGTGATTTAGGAATCATCTGATTGGTGGATCATGCATTAGCTAATGCGGGACCAGCTGCTATCAATCATAAGCACGTGCTCCTCTCGAAATTAGTTTATGAATAAACTTCACTTAGTTTTTTTAGTTTTTTTGTATAAAATGTTTTTTCACACGCTTTGACTGTCAATATGGTTAGGCTATTTTTCAGCATAATTTTTGTTTCTTTCCAGCTCATCAGTTGGTGGACACTTAAGTCAAATGCAGTCATCAAGCTTTACCTGTTAACGAAGGCAAGCATTCTAGGAAAATGTCAATTTCAAGAGCTTTGGCTACAAAATGACCACTTCAAAACCTGGGTGCTAGACTGTGTGTTCTTGTTTCCTTTTATTGCTTTTCATCTGCTTTCTACCTGAATCTAAGGTAAATTGTCCATTGCTGCTCTCATAATGGCTATCAAATTCATGAAAAAGAATATTCAAGCTCAAACAATTGTACTATTATGCATAGCACTACAGTGCCTTGCTTTTCTGTTCATTATAGGTCATGGAAATTCAGCTTTGTAGTCAGTGAAAGTCAGAGAATTTGACATTTGGCTAAGAGTGGAAACCATGGTTTCAATAGTGTATTTTCAAATCTAAAGAATTTTAATTTGAATATTTTAATAAAAGAAGTTGTTTTGACAGACAGACAGAAGGAAAGCCATTTACTGTAGATAGATAGACTGATGGACAGACGGATGGACAGTTAAACAGATGATGGACATATGAGAATGGATTGAATATATTGAAAGAACAATGATGGATGGATGGATGGATGGATGGATGGATGGATGGATGGATGGAT
>CAIGQV010019178.1:7279117-7299701 GCA_903798115.1 Danio jaintianensis | reverse complement strand
AGAAAGAAAGAAAGAAAGAAAGAAAGAAAGAAAGAAAGAAAGAAAGATGTTACTGAGATGGATTAAAAAAAAATTTGGGGGGTGAGCTATCCCTTTAAATGAAACAGGGTTTAATCTTACTGCAAACCCCCCCCCCCCAAAAAAAAAACTAAACTAAACCCACAGCCCATAAATAAATAAATGAAGGAAAACCGAAGTCGAACTAATTAACCAATGGAGAATCTGTCATCCCAACCCACCTAATGATAGTTTAAAGTTATACAGGCATATTTTAACGGCACTGCAGTGTCAATATGGCCTGCTGCATTTAATTAAGGGTTTGATGGATTATGACACGCACTAATTATCAAAAATGTAGCTTCAGTCGGTGGCTTTATAATCTAAATGAAGTGTTTCCTCGAACTGAGCCCTTTTCCATTCAGAATACAGTCGTGTTGCATAGATCATTAAACGAAATGAAATAATAATAATAATAAATAAATAAGTCTGATGTTGTTATTCTGATATTAGTTTGTACACAGGCAGAACCGCAGAATGTCTGTTCTCATTGGAGTGTAAAGGCCTTTGGTTGCGGTCGTGGCCAAGCTGAGGTAGAGTATAATTGGCATTTTATTTCATTAACTCCAGACCGCTATTACACGAGTAAGGTTAACGGAGAAATAAGCATCTATTAGGACTGCTGCTGCCCTCTTTTTTCTATCATGACCTTGAAAGGCTCAATAATAATAATAATCATTCTTTTGACAATGTAACTATTACAGTCTTTCCTTAATGCCACAGCATTTCCAATTTTCCACTTTTCCTCGGAGGAACTGTGAAATTTCTGACCTTCACTTGCAATGACAGCAGCAGCTCTCCTCCCAAAAAAAAAAATGCAATAAAAAAAAAAAAAATGATAATAATAATAATAATAATAATAAAATGAAACTAAATTGGCTGTAGTGTATGAGTGTATGTGTGCGAGAGTGTATAGATGTTTCCCATTGTTGTAGAAGGGCATCCGCCACATAAACATATGCCAGAGTAATTAACGATTCATTCCACTGTGGCGACGCCTAATAAATCAGAGACTAAGCTGAAAGAAGATAAATTAATATATAAAATGAAACTAAATTGGCTGTAGTGTACGGGTGTGTGTGAATGAGAGTGTATAGATGTTTCCCAGTGCTGTAGAAGGGCATCCACCACATAAAACATATGCCAGAGTAATTGGTGGTTCATTCCGCTGTGGTGACGCTTGATGAATCAGAAGGAAAAATAATGAATGATTAAAATGTAACTAAATTGGCCGTAGTGTATGAGTGTGTGTGAATGAGAGAGTGTTTGGATGTTTCCCAGTGCTGGGTTGCGGTTGAAAGGGTATCCGCCACATTAAAACATATGCCAGAGTAATTGGTGGTTCATTCCGCTGTGGCAACCCCTGATAAATCAGGGACTAAGTCGAAGAATATTGAGTGAGAAAAGATAATAAAATGCAAAACACAAATTTTTATCCATTCATAGCTCACAGGTATTTATGCACTGTAAAAAAAAAATGCAATGACAAAAAGTCAAGTTAATATGTTAATCAGGATTCATCAGAACAAAAATTTTGAATTAAAAAAAATGTGTTGGGGGTAACGCATTACAAGTAAAGCGAGTTACGTAATAATATTACTTTTCTAAGTAACGAGTAACGCATAACTTCAAGTAACGCATTACTTCAAAAAATTAAGTAATATTTGAGTTACTTTTTTAAAAATGTAATGCGGGTTACTTTTTTTATTAATTAATAAGCTTTTAAAAAGTAAATTGCTGAATTAAAATTGCGAAGAGAGAATGCATTCATTATTTTGAACACAGGGAAGAAAAGGAATTGTACTTGAAAATGGTTTGTACTTCACTAATAAGACAAAAAGTACAAAAGCAGCAAACACATTGCTTTAAACCTTCATTAATCTGTATATACGGCATGTAGAGCTCTGGGCTCAGGAAGTTCTCAGAAGATAACATTGTTCTACATTATTAGTTTTCGATGTGTTTTTTAAGGTAAATAAAGGTGTAAGTTATACAGTGTGTTGTTAATTGCAGAGCTCCTCTATTTTAAAAAAGAAGGACTTTTTAGAAGAGTAACTCAATACTGTAATGCACTACTTCCAACATAGGCTCATTCTGAAAACATAGCTGTATATACATTTCTGGAGATCGTGAATTATGTAGCCAGAAGTATGTAATGATGGGGTTCGAGTCCAGTGAAGAACGGTTCCAGAAAGTGGGAGAAAACCAGAAGCCAAAAAATAAATTAAACAAGTAAATAACAGGGTGAGAATGTGGTAAAATCTGAAAACGTGGTAAAAATCGGGCAAGGGCTTTTCTTTTTCTGGATTGCTTTTTAAAACTGTCGGTATGGTTTAGGGAAGTGGGTGGGCGGGTTAATCGGTGCTTTTAGTCAGTCAGTCAGTCAGTCGACAGCGACCTCTGGTGGATTTACGTGAGAACAGCAGGCGCGAATGGCACTCGGGAGAGAAATTTGAGATCTCAAAAAGCGTACACAGCGGCCTCTGGTGGATTCGCGAAACAAAAAATGCAAAAAAACATACCTCCTGAGACGTATTTCGCGATCTCCAGAAATGTATATAGCGGTACGTTTTCAGAATGAGAATTGATTACTTTCCAAAGTAACTTTCCCCAACTCTACTCACGACTATACAAAAAAAAAATATATATATATATATATATATATATATTGTATTTATTGTATTACATACTGTCCTGTTTCTCTAATTGTTTGTAATTTGCCATGTCTGTGAAGCACTTTGGTCAACATTCATGTTGCGCTATACAAATAAAGCTGACCTTGACCTAAAAAGTTTAACTTAATATTTTTGTTAGTTTTATTTGACGTAAGTTGAGATGACTAGAAAAGTTCATTTAATAGGCCTATATTTCACAAAATGGCGATCGAGACCGGAAGTAGGGAAAACTTTGTTCCGGTAGAAGCAAAGTGCAATGGCGGAGACTAAGAGTAACCAATCTTGCAGCGTACCTTTTTGTACTAATTCGAAAAAGAAACAGCCGTATTTGTCGTTTCATAGCTTCCCAAGCGATGAAACGATTAAGAGGCGTTGGATTTGGGCTATTCTGAGAGATGAGGGGGTGGAATTTATTGTGAGGAAGGGCAGCACTTTTGTGTGTGCTATGCACTTCACGGAGGATGAAGTTTGCGTCCATCCACAGTCCGGCCGTAAATTTCTTACACCACAGGCTGTGCCTTCCACTACGCTTGTTGTTAATATTGAGATAACGTTAGATGTGTTATAAAGAATGATTTGCTGAATTCTGAATGCATTTACCTCAAGCTGATGTGGTTCCTCACGCTTTCTTAGCGACCTATAGCACCTGCCCCTAATGACCACTTTCCCTAAAACTCAGTTTGAGACTGAAGTGTCCAAACACACACAAACAGTTATTAACAACCAGTTTTAAATTCGCCTATTATGCCAGCTTATCTTAATATAATACATACCTTGATAATCAAAAATTAATTGCTCAAAAAAGAATTTATAACCCTTGTCCAATTTTGATCGCCTCACGTCTCCCTGGAAACAGTCAATAAAACGGACAACATCTGCGATTCGTATAGTTGGTAAGTTTAATAATTAGTTCACACTCCATTATGACAATGAATGAATGAATGAATGAGGCGCGACCGGAACAAAGTTTTCCCTACTTCCGGTCTCGATCGCCATTTTGTGAAATAGGCCTATTCAACTAAAAACTTTAAGGCAGCAATACTTTTTTTTACAGTGTGTGGGTTACTTCACAAGCAAACAAATCTAAAGACAAAAAAACTAAAAGCAACTTATTATAAGACAAAATACATTTTAATTGATCTTGACCTAAAAAGTTTAACTTAATATTTTTGTCAGTTTTATTGATGTAAGTTGAGATGACGAGAAAAGTTCAATTGATTCAACTAAAAAAATTAAGGCAGCAATACTTTTTTTTTTACAGTGCACTGTAAAAAAAAAAAGTATTGCTGCCTTAATTTTTTTGTTTTTGCTGAATCAAATGAACTTTTCTAGTCATCTCAACTTAAATCAATCAGACTAAAAATATTAAGTTAAACTTTTTAGATCAATGTCAGTTAGCATGTCTTTTATCTTATAATGAGTTGCTTTTAGTTTTTTGTCTCTAGATTTGTTTGCTTGTGGGTTACTTCACAAGCAAACAAGTCTAAAGACGAAAAACTAAAAGCAACTCATTATAAGACAAAAGACATGCTATTCCACAGTCACACATGATAAACTAATTGTGAAGACTATAGGAGAATGTTAAACTGCTGAGAGAAGCAGAAGCGGGAATGGAGACATTTTGCTTGTGCCTGCACAAGTTACCGAGTCGCACGTTTGGCGGAAGCTTTTATCTTTCCGTGCTCGAACATTGTTCAGCGTGTTCACCTCCCCCAATCCCCTATTGGTGGAGCTACACTTTCAACCCTCACTTCAAATGCAAGGGAAATTGCTTAAAAGGCAGAAAAGTTTGTTAGAAAATGCTTTATTTTGAGTTTGAAGCTCCTTAAACAAAAGGAATGTTCTATAAAAGACTTTATAAATTATTATTTTTTTTTTTCTAAAATTAAGCACAGTGTCTGGAGGCTAGCGTGACGTTCTGCCATCGGATTATAGAGCACGCTCAAGCGTTGTAGTGTGTGAAGGTTGATATCAGATCAGCTACAAACAACCGTGTTCATGAGGGTGTAGTAGAGCGCAACAGTCAGGTTCAGGAGGTAAAAATCTCTATTCATTTTCTCCATAAGGAAATTGATTTTTCTTTTTAACAAAAGCTCATAAACCTTTGCAGACAGGCCTGTTTTGAACTCAGAGGTGTTGAATGGATTGTGTATGCTTTTGTTGAGCCCATCTGTCCAACCTTTTTTTTTTTTTTTTACATTTGTTTATTAGCATAATTTATGTGAAAAAATGAAAACTAAATTACTCTTGATGCTACAGAAATTTCATTAATCAACTTGCCGTAGTGAGCAAAATGTGACAAATAAATCTTAAGCTCTATACCTTCACTAAAAATTAGTTGCCACCTTAAATTTTTTTAGTTGAATCAAACTTTTCTAGTCATCTCAACTTACATCAATCAAACTGACTAAACATATTACGCTAAACTTTGTATAACTTAATAAATGCAGTTGAAACCTGATTAACTTTATTAACTTTATCATTAAAATAAGTTAAAGTAACATAAAAAAACATTTGTTGTCATGACTTTTTGTCATATCGTTATTTACAGTGTTCTCAAATGAAACATTACTACTTATGCTCTTAAAATGCTTACAATTTTTGTATATACACTGTAAAAAGTGGATATTTGACTTTACTTTAAAAATTTAAGTAAACCTGTGTCCTTAAAATTATTCAGTAAATTAACTATGTGCATAATTAAATATACACTCACCGGCCACTTTATTAGGTACACCTGTCCAACTGCTCGTTAATGCAAATTTCTAATCAGCCAATCACATGGCAGCAACTCAACGCATTTAGGCATGTAGACATGGTCAAGACGATCTGCTGCAGTTCAAACCGAGCATCAGAATGGGGAAGAAGGATTTAAGTGACTGGAGAAAAAAATAAATAAAATAAAGCATCTGCCAGTCAGTCCGCTCCATAATTGATAGCAAAACCTGTACGGATAAAATCCCAGCCAACTTCAAGATCAAGGGTGATCTATCCAGTTCAGCATATGTTTGGTTGGTGATTGTAATGGTTAAGACTGAGACTGCCAAACAAATGTAGCTTTGTGTGTTTTCAGCCTCAAGTAGCGGTGACCCAGAAACATCACAGTCCTGCCATGGCACTGCGCCTTTGAGCAAGGCACTTAACCCTCCACACTCCACCGAGACGGGCCCTCAAATTAGTGTCCTGTAAATCAGCATGTAAGAAATCTGTCTGCTAAACGGCAAGCAACCTCCTTAGCCCCAAAACGCACATTACCACTTCGGGCCTTTTCATAGGGTTTTTTAATTAATAGTAGGCAAAATTGAATATCACGTTTGGATTTGTGATTATTAAGTAAATAAACAGCATGCCTTTAGCCATTGCTTTCATGCAAAGTGATTTACAGTAAACTAATTACGAGGACAGAGCCCTGGAGCACGGCGAGGTTAGATGCCTTGCTCAAGGGCACAATGCTAATTGCTCATGAAGCTCTCTTTGATAGGCTACAAATCTGCAATTCACATTCACCTGCAACACAAAACCATTTGCAAGAAGACATCTGAGTTCAGCTGTGTGCTGATCTTTTGAACTAAAGTGTGCTCACATCAAAAATAGATAAAAACTACAAAATAAAAGTTATTGAGCAGAAACAAACTAATATAGTAATTGAGATAATACACATTGAATAATAAAGAACAATGATATGTAAACGCTTGTAGTCTTCTATTGATTATTTTTGATTGATTTATTGACTGAGTGATTGATTGATTTTAGTATTTAAAAAAATAATAATAATAATATTTGAAATAAAAATATGATACAAAACATACTTCATGTATATGGAGTAATATTGAATTGAATTTAATTTAATGCAATGCATTACAGGTACTGTAAAGAGTAAGAATCTGAACAAATATATTTATTCATTATTATGTATTGATTATTATTATTTTTTTATTTTAAATGAAAATTGAGCTTTGGAAAATTACTTGAAAATGTATTGGTAAAAAAAATATATGATATAAACATTTTTTAATGCATTTATTTCAAATTTAGAATAAATGTCATCAGTAGTTTACAGAATAAAAATACAAATGTTTTACTCAGATACTTAAAAAATCATGAGTTCAGAGCAACTGAGATTTTAAACTAGTTTCTTAATCTTTTTCCATGTACATACATCCTGTACATACCCGCACAACCATCTCTAGGGTTTACAGAGAATGATCCGAAAAAGACAAAATATCCAGTGAGCGGCAGTTCTGTGGGCACAAATGCCTTGTTGATGCCAGAGGTCAGAGGAGAATGGCAAGACAAGCTGATAGAAAGGCAACAGTAACTCAAATAACCACTCGTTACAACCGAGGTATGCAGAAGAGCATCTCTGAACGCACAACATGTCCAACCTTGAGGCGGATAGGCTACAGCAGCAGTCTTTTTTGCACAGCCTACCTGAGTATTGTTGCTCACCATGTCCATCCCTTTATGACCACAGTGTACCCATCTTCTTATGGCTACTTCCAGCAGGATAACGCGCCATGTCAGAAGTTGTCAGAAGTTTCCCAAAAAATATCTCCAGAATTGTGTTGTTTAGGCTAATTTTAAATATGTTTTTGAGTGTACATACATACAGTACATATATGCAAATTAGGTTTTATTTTATTAAGATGCATCAACACACTTAATTAACACACATTGTTTCATTTTTTTGACAGATTTTATAGAGTGAATTTAGAATAGCTTTAACTTTTTTTAGGAATAAAATGCTATAAACTGTATATTAGATAACCTTTAAAACATAAATAGCAATGAAGCTGGTAAGTTAAGTTTACATAAACAAGATTTCTCTCTCAGTGCATTAGAAAATGGCATTTAAAGATACAGCTATATAGGGCTGATATATAAAGTGTAATAAAGTGACCAGTTATATGTGGACTTCAGCAATATTTTCACTTGATTTTTACAATAAAAAGTTATGTGAATAATCTATCAAACTGCACATATAGAATGCAAATATAGTACTTTGCTCCTTTGCACTGCTGTATTCTTATATTAAATGATGGAGCCTTTAAAATACCCGTGGACGGCGATGCGGTTCTGCTGAGATTTCTATTGTGCAGGTGTGCAGAGACATATATTTTTTTTACTACCCAAAAAAAAAAAACACCGCTCATCTCAGATACAGTATATAGATTTCAGAGAGGCAGAAGAGAGGATAATCATTTTCCTCCAACACTCACTTCACAACTCAATCTGAGCCGACAATGTAAATCTAGCCTCTCTCTACTTACAGTAATGCATCAAAAGTGTGGATATCACTAAACGAGATCCACTTTTCATTTGATCAATAGCTCCTGACCGGCTATTTGTGAAGATATTTTCTCTGCAGAGCTACCATGCCGACTTCCATTTTAGCTCCGAAGGGTTCTTGTTTCTGCAGTTTTGAAAAAAAAAGAAAAAAAACATAATCTCCCTGCAGTCATAAGCTGAAGATCGAGCGTTACAGGCGAATGCAAAATATAGTCATTCCACAGAAAGAGCTACTTATCTATTGTATAGAATATCATCTCACTCCCACATATTCTCCCACTTACAGCATGCAGATCAATCAGGAATATGCATGAAAGATAAATGTGAAGAAATATACTGTCCTTGTGTATCAGATCAAGAATTAAAGGTCTGTACATCTTGCATGGTAAAAACTAAGAAATATTAGTTAATTAATAGTGGATCATATTTTGCATTTATTCATGCTTTTGAATGTTAAGACCTTTATCTGTGCTCCAACAATTTGAATGTTGAATATTTTTCAACACATTTTTAAATATAATAGTTCTAACTATATAATATGTGTAACTATAATATTCATTCATTCATTTTCTTTTGGAATGAACCGCCAACTTATCCAGCATATGTTTTACGCAGCGGATGCCCTTCCAGCTGCAACCCATCACTGGGAAACATCCACACACACTTATTCACATACATTACGGACAATTTAGTTTATTCCCTATTTCTAGGGAATTCCCTAGAATTATACCCAATTCACCTATACCGCATGTCTTTGGACTGTGGGGGAAACCGGAGCACCCAGAGAAAACCCACGCAAACACGGGGAGAACATGCAAACTCCACACAGAAATTCAAACTGACCCAGCCGAGGTTCGAACCAGTGACCTTCTTGCTGTGAGGCGATCGTGCTACCCACTGCACCATGACGCCCGTAACTATAATATACACATTTATTTTGTCTTTGCCACGATGAATATACACGATATTTTATTATTATTATTATTATTATTATTATTATATATATTTTTTAGCAAGATTCTAGTATACAGCTTAAAAAGTACAATTAAATTGCTTAACTAGGTTAATTGGGTTAACTGATAAATTAGGCAAGATAAGATTTATTTATTTATATTTAAAATTTAGGGTATGCTGTATATAAAATAAAATAAAATAAAAATTCAAGGTCAAACTTAAACAAATAAGACTTTATTAAATAGAAAATACATAGAAAAATGTACTGCGAAATTTTATATTCATTTTTTGTTTTTATCAAAAATACATTTTTATCTACACTGCCTGACAAAAGTATTGTCGCCTATCCAAGTTTTAGGAACAACAAATAATAACTTGACTTCTAGTTGATCATTTGGTATCAGAAGTGGCTTATATGAAATGCCTCAAGATTACGCTTATTTTACCAAAATAAAATATGATCATGCCTTGATTTTTAATTATTTAATTAAGATAGTAAGGTCTGACTTTGCTTAGACAAAAGTCTTGTCACTTAGCAGAAATAATGTATAGAATATAAAGTCATGGTGCAGAGGGAAAATAATTAATATTGTGTATGACTCCCATGAGTTTGGACGACTGCATCCATACATCTCTGCAATGACTCAAATAACTTATTAATAAAGTCATCTGGAATGACAAAGAAAGCATTTTTGCAGGACTGCCAGAGTTCATAAAGATTCTTTGTATTCATCTTCAATGTCTCCTCCTTCATCTTACCCCAGACATGCTCATGTTTGGTGACTGGGCTGGCCAATCCTGGAGCACCTTGACCTTCTTTGCTTTCAGGAACTTTGATGTGGAGGCTGAAGTATGAGACCGAGCGCTATCCTGCTGAAGAATTTGCCCTCTCCTGAGCTTTGTAATGTAATGGGCAGCACAAATGTCTCGATACCTCAGGCTGTCGATGTTGCCATCCACTCTGCAGATCTCTCGCACGCCCCCACACTGAATATAACCCCAAACCATGATTTTCCATTCACCAAATTTGACTGATTTCTGTGAGAATCTTAAGTCCATGCGGGTTCCAATAGGTCTTATGCAGTATTTGTGATGACTGGGATGCAGTTTAACAGATGATTCATCTGAAAAATCTGCCTTCTGCCACTTTTCCAAATGATCAACTCAAAGTCAAGTTATTATTCGTTGCTCTTCCAACTGGGATCGATGACAAGACTTTTGTCAGATAGTGTACATTTATTATTTTTATACACTTTATACACTATGTTTTACTTTTTTTATAGCACATTGCTTATACATGTATCTGTTTTGTATCTTTTTTTTTTTGGGCCCAAAACAATTACTAAATATATAAATTATACATATATACATGTTTCCTGTATTCAAAATGTAACTGTATGTAATTCAAAACCCAAAAAACTTTATCGCTGGTATTTGTGCAAGAGCATACTGTTTGCAGGTATGATGTAATGCCTGTATATAAATTTACTCTAAGACTTTACTCCGGTCTACCCATCTCCCTTATCCTATTTGAGATCTCCAACTCATTAATGCAATCACTGAGTCTTATCTAACTATTAACCTCATTGCACATCTCTGAATATTATGTGCTTCATAACCAGTGAAAAGGCAGGAAGGCTTAAAAGAAAAAAACACAAATGGAGCCCATTTAATCAAATCACAAGCTGCCATTGTAATCTGACAATGGAATATTATAATTCAAATATCAAAGCTGATTTAATTCGCCATCCATTTGAATGCTGCAAAAAAGTAGACTGTTTTTAATGAGGATGTAATTGGATACAGCAGCAGCTATATATCTGAATTAAAAAGCACAGCATGCGTGACCCTCACGCGCCGTTTGAATATGACCAATGAGTCACAGAAGGACTGTCGCACCTGCAGGGGTTGTTGCTGCATGTTGAACTGTATTTTTGCACTGGTAAAAAGGGCACACGGCGACCTGAGACAACCATATCTGTAAATTAAACCTGAGGTCAAGCTGAAAAGAGACCAGATGAGCTGTCACTGCAGATTACCCTCGCTTCATGATCTAAAAAGTGTTTGAAGCTATCGACCACCAGAAATGTGTTAACTGTGATTTAGCCAGGAGGGGGGAGGGGCTCCTGAAAACTGATTGCCCCCCAAGTGTATCCCCATATATATATTATGAACATCTGAGATTTTCCTGTTTTAAGCGGTATAATTGGGTCCCTGATATACAGTCGGTAAAGTAAGAATTTAACATGACATGATTTTTTCCTGGAAATATATACTTCTAAATGAGCTGTTGACATGATATTCACCCAGATTTTGGTATAAAACAATCCAAACATACAAATAAAACAAACAGAAAATAAATAAATATTCAGAAAAATTAGTTATGTGTAATAACAATGGAATGACACAAGGAGAAGGTAGTGAATTACTGAAATGTATTGAATACTTTTTTTTGCATTGACACCTCTTATATGAAGAATGCAGACGCATGCATTGTTCAGGTGCGATTTTTTTTCCTAGACTTTGACAGAGTCTAAAAATCTAAAATTGATGGTTCTGTGGGTCTCATTTATCAACTTTGATCTTTATTTCTTATTTTCTATTGGATTTAATTAAGGTGAGTGTCTGGGCCATTTTAGCAGCTTTATTTTCTTTTCTGATCATTTTTTTTTCTTCTGATCTACCTAAATGTCAACCCTGGTTCCATCTTCATCATCTGGTAATAGGTGTTGAGACTAAAGCAGCTAATATTCATTTACACTGACGAGGGACAGGGCTGCTTTCTAAAAACTAAGAAATTTCAGCTGCTGTCTGGGTTTTCCATGCCTTTTAAACTTCCCTTTCTTCATGTGTTCAATACTTTTTTCCCTGTGTCATTATATTTTATTACATATTAATTAATAATTATTACACTTAATTTCTAAACATATCAGTTTTGTTTCTACCCTCTATTCTGTTAAGTTGCAGCTCATTTGCATTTCAAGGGACACACAAAACTGCATACTGATACTGTGAATAATATCTAGAGATTATGAAGACATTTTGTTTGTGTGTCTTCATTCATCTATTCATTCATTTTCCTTCGGCTTTAGTCCCTTATTTACCAGGGGTCGCCACAGCGGAATGAACCACCAACTATTCCGGCATATATTTTACGCAGCGGATCCCCTTTCAGCCACAACCCAGTACTGGTAAACACCCATACACTCTCACATTCACAAACGCACTCATATACTACGACCAATTTAGTTCATCCAATTCACTTATACCACATGTCTTTGAACTGTGGGGGAAACCAGAGCACCCAGAGGAAACCCACGGAAAACATGCAAACTCCACAGAGAAATGCCAACTGATCCAGCCAGGACTCTAACCAGCTCCCTTCTTGCTGTGAGGCGACAGTGCTAACCACTGAGCCATCGTGCTGCCCATGTTTGTTTTGTGTTTTTTAAACATTTAGTTTAGAAACGTACTGCAGTGGATAAAATAGCATTAAAACATAATAAGTTATCACTGTTTATTGCTAATTATTTGGATATCCGTAGTTCTAAATATAAACACTGTCCTATAATGAAAAAAAAGACTTAAATGGACAGATCACCCTAATAATGAAAATTCTGTCATCATTTACCGACTCTTGACTTGTTCCAAATCAGTTTGAGTTCCTTTCTTCTGCTGAACACAAAGGAAGATATTCTGAATAATCTTGAAAACTGGCAACCATTGAATCATTAGTTTTACATACTATGGATGTAAATGGTTATGTTTCCAACATTCTCCAAAATATCTTCTTTTGAGAAAGCTCAAAAATCTGAAACTAGTTTTAAACAAGCGAAGAGTGAGAAAATGATGACATATTTTTAATGGGATGTGATGGGTTGCGGCTGGAAGGGCATCCGCTGCGTAAAACATATGCTGGATAAGTTGGCGGTTCATTCAGTTGTGGCGACCCCAGATGAATAAAGGGACTAAGCTAAAAAGAAAATGAATGAATGAATGAATGAATTTAACTTGCATTATCCCTCTTTAACTTGTAGAGTCTGGAACAGAGAGAGAGAGAGAGAGAGAGAGAGAGAGAGAGAGTGGTTAGCACTGTCGCCTCACAGCAAGAAGGTCACTGGTTCGAGTCCCAGTTGCCATTTCTGTGTGGAGTTTGCATGTTCTCCCCATGTTCGTGTGGGTTTCCTCCAGGTGTTCTGGTTTCCCCCCCAGTCCAAACACATGCGCTATAGGTGAATTGGATGAACTAAACTGGCCATAGTGTGTAAGTGTGTGTGTGAATGTAAGAGTGTATGGGTGTTTCCCAGTACTGGGTTGTGGCTGGAAGGGCATCCGCTGCGTAAACATATGCTGGAATAGTTGGCGGTTCATTCCGCTGTGGCCATCCCTGATAAATAAGGGACTAAGCCAAAGAAAATTGAATGAATGAATCTATATGAATAACAAAATTGACTCAAGATACTTACTGTATCTACAATAAAGTAGATCATGAATGTTCTAAAAACATCAATAGCTGATTTTCCATCCAAAACCAAAGTTACTGCCTTTTGCCTTTGCAAAACATTGTCCCTTAATATTAACTCTGGCCCCTCTTGAAAAAAAATTCCAGAATCACCTCTGGTTGTTAAAATCTGAAATGTCCAAGTGAGATGCTCTTCCTTGTGCTCTTATCTTTCACAGAGGTGCGGGCATTTTCCGCAGCGCACTGAGGTAATGTGCTTATAATAGATGTACGAATGTTACTCTCCGCTCACGTAGACCGTGTCTATTCCTCATAAAGCCCTAATCATCAAACAGTCTACTGCCCGAATCAGAGCGCAGACCGTTTTAACATAATGACAACAGGGAAAGTTCTGCCGTAGTAAATTTTCGATCTAATTGAGATCATTTGTCTTCGATAACGTTTCAAAATGAGCCTTAATGATATCGAGCAGCAGACAGTGTCACATTAAAAGCCTCTAAAACACATGCAGAGCCGTCATTAATTTTTCAATCAAAAGAGACAAATGCGAGGCGCGACGCTGTCATTAGGTAGATGCCTGTCAAAGTCATGACTTCTTGATTTCAGCGCATATTCACCACCGACGGGGTGAAGGTTTGACTTCTTGTTGTAGCGGAAACAGTTTAATCATAGCATTTAGACTGAGTAGGGAACCGGGCGTCATACGGAGAGCTATTTGGAGAGACCAATGACCCATGGACTGCAATGAACTGGGAAACGCCTGCAGTCCGGAGAGACGCCGTGAAGCTGCTGCGGCGTTGTGGCATGAAACATGCTCTCACACATCAATCATTCCCATGATACAGAGATACGATCAGAGAGATGACACTAGCGCACTTGTGTATTGTTGTTTTTTGTCGCATGGAATCATAAACACGTTGCACATCATAGAGAATAACACATGGATGACAGTGGCGCATGGATGAAGTGCATCTATCAAGCAGTTTTTAATATGCATGAGCATTATAAGGTAAAAAGTACAAACAGATTGAGATGAAATAGGTTAAAGCTCAGGCTGACACCCTTATGAATTATTATGAATTGTTAAGTAGCTGGAATTGGTTTAGATTTTCCAGACACTTAATATGTATGGATATGTTTGGGGTTTTTTGCACTTAATTTGCAATATGGTAATTCAAGTAAACAAGTGGACATCAAATATGCTATACAGCATAACAATGTAAGGGGAAACAAAATGTGTTAATGTGTTTATAACATATATAACATATAACATATATAAACATACAGAATGAAAATAGACACTGAATTGGGCAAAATGTGCAATGTTTTTTGAAAGAAAAACATACTAGTTATAGTGATATAGGAATGAAGATGATGCAATTAAAATTAAAATTACATAAAACAAGTCACGACTTCAAGTGATAGTTCACCCAAAAATTTTAATGTACTGACTATTTACTCAAGTGTTTTCAAATCTTTTTGAGTTTCTTTCTTTTGTTGAACACAAAATAATATATTTTGAAGAAAGTTGGAAACGGGAAACCATTGATATTCATCAACATAGGCTCATTCTGAAAACGTAGCCGTATATACATTTCTGGAGATTGTGAATATTGTAGCCAGAAGTACGTATGGCTGCATTTCGTCTTTAAAACGAACGCTACGGGGCAGTATGACGCCATTTATTTTCGCGCTTACCAGCTTACCTCCATATGCACAGCTTTCCCGCTGTTATCAGTTTGTCCAGTTAGCTCACCATGTACATCGGCGGACTTGAGACGCAGAGAGGAGTTGACCACCACAACGGGGTTTGAGTCCAGCGAAGAATGGTTACAGAAAGCAGGTAAGACAAAAACAGAAGCCAAAAAATTTAAAAAACAAGTAAATAAAAGGGTGAGAATGTGGTAAAATCTGAAAACGTGGTAAAAATCAGGCGAGGGCGTTTCTTTTTCTGGATTGCTATTGAAAACTGTCGGGAAGGCGGTGGGCGGGTTAATCGGTGCTTTTTAAAACACTATTGGTTGGGTTTACGGAAGGAGGAAGGTGGGTAAGTCAATCGGTCAGTCAGCTAGTCAGTAAGTCAGTCAGTCGACAGCAGCCTCTGGTGGATTTACACGAGAACAGCAGGCACGAATGGCACTCGCGAGAGAGGAAAAACAAATACCATGGAAGTTAATGGTCACTGGCTTCAGCTTTCTTTAGAGCATCTTTGAGGTTTAACAGAAGACAGAAACTCAAATGGGTTTGTGACAACTAAAGGGTGAGTAAATGATGACAATATGTTCAGTTTTGAGTGAATTATCCCTTTAAATATGATTTTTATTTACAAAAAATATATCTTACGATTACTCTTTAATCACAAGTAAGTTAGTAATTTACTCTTTACATCATAAGTCCAACGATCTGTTCTTCTTGACACATTTGGAGTCAGACTTGTGAATTGTTAACTGGAGATTCGCTGTGGCTGGATGATTTGAATCAGTGAATCGTTAACTGGAGATTTAGACCAATTGGATCATTTGAATTAGTGAGTTCCTGACTGAAGACTCACTCTTGGATCTTGATTTGAATCACATAATTCCTGACTGAATACACACTCTGTCAAGATCATTTCAATCAGTGAATCATTAACTGGAGATTTGCTCTAACTGGTTCATTTGAATCAGTAAGTCATTCCATAAAGACTTGTTCTGATCAGATAATTTGCATCAGTAAAGTGGAGACTCGTTCTGTCCGTACCATTTGAGTTACCATACCGGGATGTTAGTTATGTATAGGTTTAAAAATAGCTCTTACATCTAATGTCGTATTCATATTTATGATGATGTTTATTTATGTTAATTCCTCTCATCCACCCATGTAGCGGAATGACAATAAAACTCAACTTGACCTGACTTGAATTACTGAGTTGTTGAACAGACGAAGAACGCATGCAAGGGAATCAGTTCTCTAATTATCTTTCAGTGTGGCTTACTAATCGATTAAACAAAAAGAATCAGGTCATTGAGTGTGTTTACATGCACATTCTTAAACTAATTATGCTTATTAAGCTCATGTGTGTAATGCCATGTAAACACATTACCCAATTTTAATCGGTTAAGTAAAAAAATGGCTTAAAAAATATCCAATTTTTTGCATTGCATGTATGCTTTTATCTTTGTTCTAGCCGTTTATTCATGTTCGCTTGTCTGATTGTGCACGTGATTTACACGTCACTCAGATTTTCATCAAGAATTTCATCAAGACTAGCTGCTCCTTACTGCGTGCACTTCTATATAGGGGCGGCAGTAATATTTTTTACACTCCAATGCATTCTTTTCTTAATTAAGCACAAAATTGCATCTTCAACCCATGCGGATGATTAACACAGGCTCATTGTAGAGCATGAATTATGTAGCCAGAGGTACATCTGGCTGCATTTCATCTTTAAAATGAACGCTACGGGGCAGTATGATGCCGCCGACGGCTTCTGTCCCTTTTCACGCTACCAGCTGACTGCTTATCTTTGTGTGGACAGCTTATCTGGTGTTACCAGTTTGCCCAGTGGCTCGCCACGTACGCTGATGGACTTGGGACACAGAGCTGAGTTGACCGCGACGGGGTTCGACCGCAACGGGGTTCGAGTCAGGCAAAGAATTGTTCCAGAAACCAGGTAAAACAAAAGCAAAAAATAAATAAATAAACAACAGGTTGAAAACGTGGTGAAATTATGCAGCCGCTACTTTCCTTTTTCTAGATTGCTTTTGAAAACACTATCGGTTGGGTTTAGGGAAGGAGGTGGGTGGGTCAGTCGGTCAGTCAGTCAGTCGACAGCAAGCTGACCTGGTCGGCTGAAGTGTATATTGCGCCCTCTGGTGGATTTATGCGAGAAGAGGACGTGCGAGAGAAATTTGAGATCATCAAAAAGTGTACACAGCGGCCTCTGGTGGATTTGCAAAAACAAAAACTGTGAGCAGATGTACCTTCAGTTACGTATTTCGCTGTCCCCAGGAATGTACACCTGGGTACGTATGTGTATTGAGCCTGGGCTGTGGATGATGCAGAATAATGAAAACAACAACAACAAGTGGTGCATTCACAGTAAAGAAGTAGTAACAAACAAGAGCACAGCTTCTGACAGATTTCCCGCCAAAATTTTGGAGCTACTGACACTGCACTGCCGGTGAGAAATCTAGCAAACCTTAGAATCTCACGTAAACCTGGTTTTATGCACAGACATTTACTGATTTGCATGTAAACACATAAAAAAACAGTCTATGAAGAAATCAGATTTTTAATAGTTCTCTACTTATTTTGTGCACTCATTTTTGAATCCCAGACCCCAATAACATCTCTATTTTGTTTTTCCAGTTCAAAATCATGCAACATGTTTTCACAAAATTAATTGGAAAAAGTATGATATTAGAATGTATTCACCAAGCAATTTTGTGTTTAATAGATGTCTAATAGATATCTAGCATAGATGTCTTTGCGAAAACTAGGCTAAATTTGGGCTGTCTGTGAAAATCTAGCAGATATCATAGAATAGCCAAAAATGTGACTAATCATCAAACTGACAGATTAAACAGACTTCACATGTGTAGTTACCCAGAAAGCATTTTTAGTTTTTAAAATAAGTATAATAGATATCTAAACATAGACATCTTGGCCAAAACAAGGCTAAAATTAGGCTAAAATAAGACAGAAGGAATCTAGCAGGACAGAAAATCTAATAGACATCTAAGCATAGCTCAAAACTAGACTAGTCATCAAATACAAATGAGTGAATGACTACACGTCTGTCTAATCTGTATCTAATGACTAGTCTAGTTAGGGGCTATTCTTAGATGTCTATTAGATTTTCTGTCCTTCTAGGGTGTTTTCACCCCTGCCTTGTTTAGTTCGGGTGAATCGCACTAGAGTTCGTTTTCCCTTTTGGTGCGGTTCGTTTGGGCAGGTGTGATTGTAGCAATCGTACTCGAGTGCGCACCAAAAGTGGACCAAAAAAGCGTACCGCAGTTTAGCTAAATTAATTCACGCCTCCTCCTGAAGTGACATTGTTTTCCAGCCACAGCCACGCTTCATTCTCGAAATGTATAGTTTGTCTAAAGTGATGTATACAAACTATATAGTATACTATGACCAGGGATACAATCAGCCAGCACAGTCGTCCCTCCATAGTAAAAAGCGATATTTTTTGTGTCTGCCGGTTTGTTTACTTGTTAACTACGTTAATTCTGACCAATCGAAATACGTTCAATAACAAATTGCCAATGAGTGATGTGGATTTTGTCACATGACTGCATTTTGGTTCTTTTCAACTGGTTCGGACCAAAGCAATCAGTATGGTGTGAAATGGGCCCAAAGACAGCAGGAAAATGCTACAATGTATCATTTGTTGCCCTTGGTCCGGACCAAATGAACCGAACCACAGATGTGAAAGCACCCCTAGATTCCTTCTGTCTCGCTACAATCCAACCCGCTCCTTAAGATCTCAAAACTGAAGGCTTCTGGTAGTACCCAGAATAACAAAGTCCACTAAAGGAGGTCGAGTGTTCTCATATATGGCTTATAAACTCTGGAATAGCCTTCCTGACATGTCCAAGACTCAGACACACTCTCTCAGTTAAAAAAAAAAAAGATTAAAGCCCTATATGTTTTGTAAAGCATACAAACAATGCATAACATAACTGTAGGATGCATGAGTGTGCTCTATGCAGGTGAGTGGGCTTGACAAACCACACATGGGACACACTCTTCCTGTCTTCCTCTCCTTAACCAGGTGTTTTGTTCGAAATACTTCTGTTCTATATGTTTGTTTTTTATGTTTGTTTATATAATTCCTATTTTCCGTTATAACACTTAATTTTCGCATTTAATATCTCTTGTTCAAATACATTATGAACAGCAGCTACACTAATTATTTTTTATTCTCTATTTCCACCTGGGGATGCCCATTCCGAAGCCTCTAGAGATTATGCAGTGGCATTGACAACACATACACTTAAAAGCTATTAGTTACTATTTAATTAGTTAAAGTTACTAGTATCTAATAAAGTTATGGTAACTACTTAACTTTCTGAATTGGATTGTAATGCAATGATGTGCACCTTTTGTGAAGCTGCTTTGAAACAATGATCATTGTGAAAAGCGCTATAATACACTTGAATTGAATAAAATTTTCACTAACAGCCCAAATCTAGCCTTGTTTTAGGCAAGCCATCTATGTTTAGATTTCTATTAGACATATAATAAATACAAAATTGCTTGGTGGGTATTTGTTCCGATGTATTTGATGACTAGTCTATTTTTGGGCTATTCTTATAAATTTATTCGATTTTAACTGACAGCCCAAATCTGGTCTTGTTTTAGCGAAGGCGTCTATGTTTAGACGTCTATTAGACATATATTAGACATCTTTTAAACATAAAAAAAATGCTTGCTAGGTAGTAAAGTAAACATTTGCACCCTATAATACTTTACTTTTCTTGTACTGTATCTATACCTTAAAGCTTAAGTACAATAACAAAGTAAAAATACTGATGAAAGTGTCCAATTTTTGTCCAGCTGGCGTTCTGAGAGTTAACTGCTGGAAAAACATCAACCGTCTGTCAGTTTCAGCAAGGTTCCCAAACTCAGTAAGGTGATGGGAGGATTAGATTTGATGTAGGTTTCCTATTACCAGAGGCCATTTTAGAGTTCTGCTGTATCTTGTTAAGTCAGCAAGGACAGAAATATGTGAACACCTTCTCTCCGCTGTTACCTGATTCAGAAGCGTCAGCCTTCTTATCAAAGTCACGTCAATGAACGCGTGTGAAACAGCAGGTGACCCACCAGGCTAAAAAGTGATCGATTGTCATGTATCTCTTTGATATTGCTTGTGAAAACAGTTGCATCAGCGTTTAACATTCACAGCTGGTATTTCTACCCAAGGCTTCAGGCTCTGAGACTCTTGTTCTTTTCTTTTAGAACTTTGCCACATTAAATGCGATTATTCTGCTGAATGGGACTATTTTACTAGTTAGAGAGATCCAACTTTTTGCAGAGCTTTCAAGTTCTACTTATAATAATTCAGTTCATTTAACATTACAAATTGGTCATTATTTAATAACCCTTATATGAAGAACTTAAGGTATGGAAAAAAAAATAACAATAATAAAAAAAAAAT